>DF360772.1:48689-69589 GCA_000787875.1 Solanum virginianum | reverse complement strand
CTGGTATTCTATTTAATATGTAGAAAATAAGTATTTTATGTTCATTTGTAAAATAATTATTATCTAAGGTTGCTAAGGGTGTAGGTGTATTCATCTTTTTTATCAATACTTTAAAATTATTTAAACATTCCTGCTCTTCATATTTTATATGGTCTACTTATGATAGCTTGTTATAACTAAGGTATTCATTTATCTTATACGTTGTCACTACTAGCATCATACTTTTCCAGGATTATTATCTTCCTAAACAGTGCCACAACAACTCAGTACTAACCCTATTACGGCCACCTGCCTTTCTCGGCTTTCCCACTTTGGAAGGCTTAGTTTTTGAAGTGTTATCCTCTATTTCCTATGCTAGCAAACATTGTATAAGACATGAATAATCGTACTTAATAACAATAATCATAAATATATCACATAATATATGTCAAACAGGAATTAAATAATTTAGCCAAACATAATTATAAAAAGATATACCTCTTTATGTAGATCCAAGTTCACTAATTGTTGCTCCATAATTGTTGAATAAAGAGTATTTTATTGATAATATTTTTTGGGAGATTTTTTACAAAGAGATATAAAGATAAAAAGTTGATTGCTTCTTGAGCGGTAGCATCAATAGGTGGTTCTGGGAGAATTTCACTACTTTTTGGTTCATCAAGAGCTGGAGGAGTTAGAGATGTCTGTGACAGAGACTCATCTTGAGCCTCATTTTGGTGTCTCACCTGACTGGGTATACCAACTACCACTTCTACTTCCTTGCCTTTACCTTTGTTTTTTCTGGTTTCTGGCATACTTGCTGTACAAAACAATTTAGAGGTATGACACAATCCACCTATTACACTTGGCTCTATGGCACGATCTAAAGAATGAAAAGAAAGTGACAACTCCTAAATGCCACATAACCTCTTGCTTATGTTAGGAACATCAACTTCTAATCCACCTATTACACTTGGCTCTATGGCACGATCTAAAGAATGAAAAGAAAGTGACAACTCCTAAATGCCACATAACCTCTTGCTTATAAATGTGGTGCACAACACATTGATAAATAAGACTCCACATAGACATGGCTTTGTAGACTCCCTAGGATGACCCGCTCTGATACCACTTCTGTCACGACCAAAGTCCCGTTAAGGCGAACTGGTACCCGTTGCCGTAAGTTCTAGACACACAAAGCTCCGAAGTAACCTGGAGCTTGGTAACAACAACTGAATATCCTGTACTCCTACTAGGGAGATCTACTAGCACCTATATCTGCAGCATGCAATGCAGGTCCCTCGTAAGGGAAGTCAGTACAAGATAATGTAATGAATATGTAAAGCAGGAAATATTGTATATGAAGTAACAACTCAAATGAAACTATGCACTGGTGTAGGATAAGAGACCATCTTTAGTTATACTGGGGGATCATGTACTTTATCTTCTTTTTATTACTTTACCTTTATTGTATAATCTATGCACAACATATAATACAAATGACTAGCTGATCAGTGGTAAATCTATATCAGGATCGGCCCTGGCTAGGCTTTTCCTTTCAGCCCTTGGGCTACCCCCCGGTAGGACTGTAGATGTAGCATATGACATGTAAATAATCATACAAGGCAATACAATAATGAAAAGAGTACACTACACAACTAATGAAATGCGTATGAGATGAATGTGACATGTAAATAATCATACAAGACAATATGACAATGAAAAGAATATGTTACAAATAATGAAATGCGTATGAGATGAAACAACTCGTGAATTTTATTTAGCAACAAGAACCCATGTAACTTGGTATCTAAGTATGTATGTAGATTTGAAGGTGACTATGTATGGGAGCATATGAACATGTGAAAGAGTTGAGACAGTTAATAGTTGTGTTGGGGTTGATAAGTGCCTTTATTTGCCAAGGAAGAATATAGATTTCATGCCAAGTAATACGAAATCAAGTAACCTTACATACCTCGATATATAACCTCATTATTACCTCGGAGTAACCTCCTTTTCCCTCAAATATTTATCTATAATAGAGTAGGCAATAACACTGATATTAGCAACTAAGAAACACTTCTTGGCAGTCTAATCTAATGTAAAAATAAACTTTGGCCAGCAACATCTATAATAGAGCAGGCAATAACACTGATATTAGCAGCTAAGAAACACTTCTTGGCAGTCCAATCTAATGTAAAAATAAACTTTGGGCAGCAACCCTTAAGCATCAACCCATGACGTTATTTCATCCCCTCCACCCCTAAGCGTATATGTCTATTTCCCATTCTATATACATGGTGTATGTAGTCTAGTTTACGGGTCGTAGAAACTTCATCGACGTTATTTCATCCCTTCCACCCCTAAGCATATGTGTCTATTACCCATTCCATATACATGGTATATACAACCTAGTTAAGGTTTGTAACATGCTGGAAATAGTCTATAATTCATAGCACACACCAATTTCACACGACATGCAATCAAGTAGCACAACCTTATGTCATTTCCCTATATCTCGACGTCAACAATTCAAAACTATCCAGATTTTAACCAAACTGTCCTTAACACATATATAAATAAAAATAGCCTTAAAATAGTCTCATAAAAACGCCTAAGTAGTCATGATAGACATGAGGCAATAGCTTTCCATCCATCAGCCCCCAAGTCCTAATCAAAATCACACTTAAGATAGCACAATAAAACTCGTTGTTAAGTGAAACAAAATCAGGGCGGAAACCTTAGATTAATATCTATAACTTAAATCATGTTAGGAACATCAACTTCTCTTCATAATCTAGCCTACAAACCATAAAGAAGACACTAAAAAAAAGCAAGTGTGCAGCAACTTTCTAAGCACATGCTGTCCGACCTTTGTTCACAAGTATAACTAACATATACTTCTTGTTTGTCATGGGATAAGTATAACAAATATATGGATTCCACTTACCTTTGCCTTCAAGATTCAGGTTTCCTTCAAGAACCCTAGAGGGTTTTATTGGTTGCCTTGTGAAGTGAAGTAAAGAGAAAAAAAAGAGTCTTTAGGAAAGCTGAAAATTATTTCAAAATGAAATGACTTAATGGACTATTTTTAAGCCCTTTTAAAGGGACTCTTTTGGCCGACTTTCTCTTGGGCTTTTGACCACATATCAACACATATTAGTAAGCTGGTAATGCAACAGCTTGGGCCTCTCACTTGGGCTTAAATGGGTCTCCAAGCTGATGGCCCTTAGCTGCCCATTTTCCTAATTCCTCTTCACTTTGTTTGGGCCCAATTAGTCAAGTGGGTTATGATGTACTTAGGCCCTTTTATTATTCATCTTGGGTTGTACATATTGTCTATTTACTATGGTAAAACACGGCCTAAAGTTACACTCTTAACACAGACTTTACTCATTATCGGACTTGCACAGATTTGGTATCGGGTCTCATCTCCGTTTAGCTAGCATATTTAAGTTAAGCATGTAGGTGACTCACCTACTAGCTTCCTAAGTCCTACAAGCACCTCACTTCTTTCACCTCGTTTAAGGTCGTGATCTTCTTAATTTAACTTAAAACTTATTTATATTCGACCCTCTTCAGCGTTAGACATACATGTCGCCCTCTAATTTGAGATTCAAGCACTTTTAAAAAAAATTAGCACTAATTTGAAAAGCCATATCACGTTTTATTTGCATAGTACTAGTACTGTAAGATTTGGGGTGTTACACTTTCATCGTAAGTATGTAAGATTGAACCTAGTGATGTCTTGCATGTGCCTATATTTTAAGTCTCATTCCTATATGTATAAAGAGTATTAGAAGTGAATTAGGTTCATAAGAGACCTCTAGTACTTAGTCGAGTTCAAAGCCTCCCTATAAATTGAGTTTCTAGTATTAGATTATACAAGGATCAACTTTAAATGACAATAGTTCTTAGGATACAGAGAAATAGATGTACAATGACGTACCAAATGAAAAGTCTTTGAATTAGCTTTTCAACGCAACTGATTTCACCTCATTTGAAGTTCAAAGTCAAAAGTTATGATCGTTTTATTGGAGACTGCCAGATGTAGAGTGTACCTATGAAACCTATTACGGGCCGTGGATTAAAGTACGACCCATCTGCTAACTTGTGAAAAAAAGTCCTGAAAATCCATTTTTTGGTCCCAGATTTTATGGACCAATCTACGGGTCGTAGAAACTTCTACGGGCCGTTGATTGGGGTCGTGAAATTGATCCAGAGACCTCAAAATTCATCCAAAAGTTTACGGAAGGGTCTCTGCGGGCCTTGAAAGCTTTTATAGGCCGAAGATGGGCCCGTAGACGACGTTGATAGCTTTTTAAGAAAGGTTATTTTGATCTTTTTCCACTTTTTTAAAGCATAAACTCGAGATTTATACACCTATATAAGCCCCTAAACATAACTATTCAGTCTATTTACATTCAAAACATATTACTTTGGTATCCTTGAACAGATTTATGTTTGTGAAAAAAAAGAAGAGAGAGATGAACCCTACATACATTTTGCTTTCACGTGCTTATTAGAAGCCTTTTTTGCACTCGCTACTTTTGCAATTATTTTGGGAAAATTAGTTAAACATATCCATTTTCTAACTTAGAAATATGATGACATTATTATAGTACTTCCTCCGACAATTTTTTGTTTTGACTTACATTATTTGAGGAGTAGTAAATATAATATTAACTTTAGTACATTATTTTTCTAATACAGTAAATTTCATATTTAAAAATATAAATTAAAAATAAGTATAATTGATAAGAAAAATAAATGAAGAAACAAGTAATAAATTATATTTTAATTTTTAAAGCAAATAAATAAATTTGTGTTTCAAAATAAAACATAAATATTTATATTACTATAAATCATTTCAATTAGGCATTTAAAAAAGGTTTAAATTGAGAGAGTAATAAATATAAAAAAGGTTTAAACATTTTAAATTATGACTTAAAATATTTAAATCATGTAAGGACTCTCTAAATTTCATCAATGCTACTGAAATTGAGATTAAAAAAGTATATTATATAAAAATTTGGCAAATACTATAAATTATAATAATTAACAACTTAATTTTCTAAAAATAATATATTAAAAAAATTGAATGACTCTCTAAATTTCACATGTATCACATAAATCAAGACATAACAAATAATATGTTGGTCCCAAGCATAGGCTCATGTGTTATAGCATACGTGACCAAATAAAAAGCAACACTAATTTAATCTAGCTTAAAGTGCGGTTTGTGAATAAATTAGTTGTTCTAGCTTTGGTGTACGGGTTAACATCTTGGATCTAGCAAACTTCCATTCTTAAATTACGGATGATTTGGGGACTTGGATCTAGCAAACTTCCATTCTTTAGTGATAAGCAAGATGTAGGGTTGCCTTGAACCCATAAAAAGAGAGTGAATCAAATTGCTAAAATCCAGTTGAAAGATTCTCCCCATAAACTCCTCGCGAAAGAAAAGAAAAAAAGAAACTACTCCTTCAATTGTTTTTTTAGTTGTCTACTATTTTAATAATAAATTTTATTTTTAATTGTCATTTTTAATGTATAAAAAGAATCCAGGAAACAGTCTCTCTACTTCTATGAGGTAGTAGTAAGGTCTGCGTACAATCTATCCTCCTTGGACTCCACTTGTGAGATTTCACTGGATATGTTGTTGTTGTAATGTATAAAAAGAATAATTACTTTTTTTTTCATGATTTATCATTATTACTAATTATTTATTTCTCGTATTTTTTAAAATATAATATTGAACATCAATTAATATGAATATGATAATAAAATATTTATATTAATTATTATTATATTTTAAACAACGTTGCAAAATTCAAAGTGGAAAAGTAAATTGGAAATAAACCGAGGGAAATTATGTACCTCATGACGGTTGCAATATTTAGAAATTTATTAAGTGTATACTAATCGTTGTATAATTGTAGCCTGTAGGAAGTAGTTCAAAATAATTTTTTCCAATACATACATATGATGGTACAATGGGTATAACTTTGGAATTCATTCATTGGCGGAACACGTTGTTATTAAAAATTTCCTAATATAATAACCTAATATATTTAGATCCCTTGCAATGGAGAAATATATTTATATAATTCTCATGTATTCTTGATGGAATAAAACTTGTAAAATATACAGTAAATTTATATAAGGTAAATTTTTGTTGATTTTAATGTTTTAAATATAATAATTTTTTCAAATAAGGAAAAAGTGAAGAAGTAAAATTCTATTAAATTTTAAAGTACTAAATATTAGGTGTTCTTATATTTTACAGTAAAATATGTAAATATTTAATAGTTATAACTTTAATGAATTTTAAAGTCTTAAATATTAGGATGATAAATAAGTAATAATTATTTGAGTTTATCTGCTATAAATTTTTAATGAAATACAAAAAATTTGATTCTACATTTCCAAGGAATATAGACAATAGATATGGGTATAGCTATAGATAAGAAGAAACGAAGCAAATTAATTTTTGACTGTCATTAGACAACTGAAAACTTTAACCATTTTGGTTACTGGATTGCTTAAACCATTTGGCATGAAATTAGATTTACCAATGCACCATGTAGGTGATTTTCGAAGATTGCGAGATCCGAGCGTAAACTAGTGAATTATGCCCAATATTTAAGCTACATTATACTAATCCCTACTTGTTATGTGAGTATTCACGATTTATAAATGTAAGCTTTAATTTGTAAGTGTGAGTCCTAAGTTTTGTCAGTTAATTCTCATATTTATCATTACATATACTCTTAGTATAATTTCATGGCGAATACAGACAAAGATCAAATATTTGATGATTCCAACTTGGAACTTGTCCATCTATCCTTACCAAAGGAAAATTGGTGGGGAAAAAACAGTGTTTGTCAAATAAATGATTTCTGGTTCCTTCCTAAATTTGTACCAAGCACTGTTCGAGTCCTTAATGAATTCAAGCCACTTCCTAGTGATGTAATTTTAGGCTCCTTTCCAAAAACTGGTACGACATGGCTTAAATCTCTTGTCTATTCCATCATAAATCGATCTTCCAAAGAGTCATTGGCAAAGCACAATCCCCACGATCTTGTTCCTACACTTGAGGTGCAAGTCTTTGGAAGAACTGAAGCATCTCCAATACCAACTCATGAAAATTCAACAAGGCTCTATTCGACTCATATTCCGTACCAGCTTCTAGATAACACTTTCCATTCATCCAATTGTCGAGTCATTTACATTACAAGAAATCCTAAAGATACGTTAGTATCAATGTGGCATTTCACAAATAAATGGAAGGATTCTGATCAAGACGGACCATGGCATCTTGAAGAAGCTATTGAGAAATTTTGTTCTGGAATATTTCCTGCTGGACCTTACTATGATCATGTTATGGGATTCAAAAAGGCAAGCTTAGAGAAACCTAAAAATGTATCTTTTATAACTTATGAGGAGCTAATGAAAGATACAAAAATTAATGTTAAGAGATTGGCTCAGTTTCTAGGGTGCCCCTTCATGAAAGAGGAAGAAGTAGATGAAATAGTCAAGAATTGCAGCTTTGATATTCTAAGTAACTATGAGGTGAACAAATCTGAGCATTTTCCTTGTTGGTTCCAAGTTCCCTACAATTCTTTCTTTAGACAAGGTGTTGTTGGGGATCATAAAAACTATCTGGATGCTAAGGCCGTTGAACGTATTGATGCATTAACAAGAGATAAATTTCATGGAGCTGGTTTCATGTATGGCATTTAGTATTTTCTATTTTTGCATTCCATGCGGCTAATTGTACGGAGTAATTCCTCTTGGTAGTCATCTTTTCCATAATAAAAAATTTATTACCTTGATTTCATTCAAAGCCGCTAAGTACTATTGCAGTAATATTTAATCAAACTTGTTAATAATAAAAAGTGATATGCTATTTGGCCACAAACATTAATAGCCCTTTCTTTTAAGAATACAATTAAATTTTTCTAAAAATAAAGTTATTAAATTTTAGGAATGCATTTATTATTTTGACACGAAGCAGTCAATGAACTCACCTGTATTTCAATTCTTTATTTTTCATTTATTTTTTTTAATCACTTTATTTCTTCTTCTTAACATACTATTATTTGTTATCTTTTTCTAATAAATGATGATATCTTAAGCATTAAAATTGATCAAATTTACCATATAAAAATGAAACTAAGAAATAAATTAATTACTTTATATTTTTGAAAAGCTTCATTATTGTAAAAATATTATTTAAAATATAACTTGCATAAATAGCATAGTATAAAGAGGAAATTGCATCATATCCTTACTCTTTTCTAACTTACAATTTTTTTTCTAAATATGAGCCATCCAATTACATCCCAATATGCTATTTCGATTAAAAAGAAAACAAAACATAAACATTAATACCCACAAAACACAAAATTCACGTTGACGTCAATCTCTCCCAAGTCATCACAATTCCAAACAATTCAAGTTTAAATTTTTTCTCTCATATCTCTCTCAAATCGTCCTAAATTAAAAAATAATTAGCAGATCTGGTGATTATTTAATGAATTCCATTGGTCATAAATTCGGCAACCTTATTTTCGCTAACGTTGAACGAGTGATAATTTTTTCATACCTTTTTTTTTCTAATAAATTTGAGATTTTTCTATTAAATTTGAGATTTTCTTTAGACTGAATTTGATATTTTTTCTTATTAAATTTGAGGTTTTTGCTTCAACTTTGAATGAGGGGTACTAAATTTTGGATTAAATTTTGTGGGTTTTTCATAGAATGCTAAACTTTTCATCTTAACGTATGGTGTGATCATGAGACAACTACTTAGCTTGCCTATCTGAAGGAGGTTGGTGTCATGCCTTGGAATGGTATCCTAGAGTGGCTAGCACTCAGAAATTATTTGTGATTCCTAAACAAATCACTTGGCTTGATAACTAGTCTAATCAATAGCGGAAAACTCATTCAATTAGGGGTATCAAATAGGCGGGTTGAGTTGAAATTGAAAAATGTTAAAATGAGTTGAAATAGAAATTTGATTGGGTTATGACCCACCCAAATTTACTTTGGCTCAAACGGGTTGGGTTCAATGGGCTAAAATTCGAGTGGGATCATGACCCGCTCAATCCAAATAATTTTAACATATTATTATTTATTTTTTATAATCGGAATTTGAATTTCAACTCAAGAAAATAAAAACAAGAAGTTACAAATAGATAGATACATTATAAAAAATAAAAAATAGATAAAAAATATGCATTACATCAATATAAGTAGAGAGCCATAAAATGGGTTGAAATTGGAGATTAAATTGGGTTCAATTAAAAATTCTTTCAAAATGGTTTATGGCTTGAATGAGTTGAAATTGAACTTAATTTAAATTATCTTGAGCCCAACCCATAAAAGTTTGGGCGGGTTTACCCATATATCGGCTCCTTTTGACACCCTTACATTCAACTATAGGAAGTCTATAAAATAGGTAATATAACTCAACAAATCTAACTTAAACAATAAGGGCCAAAGGCTAACAATTTGACTCCAATCCTACATCAAGAGAATAGTCTGGAAGGTGTTTTAAGAGATAGAGATCTCAACATTCAATCAATCACTGTCTAGTCTATGAAACTTCTATCATTACTATCTAGATGGTGCCAATGACAGGTTCATAGTTGCCTCTAATAAAAATAAAATACTAACTCAAAACTCTAAAATGATATCCTTATCTGAATGCAGGGGAGGACTCACAATCAGCTAAATGTAAATAGATCTTTAACAAAATGCCTGTTGATGATCTCTAGTACCTGCGTCTGCATTATGAAAAGATGCAAACCCAAATAGACGGCAGTGCATGGAATGTACGAGTATTTAAAATGAAAGAGTGAAACATATATCAAGGTAGAGTTGAACAACAACAGCGCAGATACTTAAATAAAGATAAAAAAAACTCAATCAAAATGTTATAAGTCTAAAGAAAGATTAAGATTTAGATAGAGACCAATCATATATAATCCAATACAATGATTTAGAGTGCTATCTAGACCCATCTAGGAGTTTCTCTTTTCCTACTGTAATGACTTCGAAGGTCATTTCTGGTATTTTTGACTAAATTATTATTTTGCCCTTCTCAAAAGTTGCCTTAGATCATTTTTGGATAAGTCAAAAAGTTGAATTTTGAAAATATTGTAAAGAGTGGAGGTTTTGCGAAAGAAAGGATTTTAAAAGGCTTCAAGTTGAAAATTTTGAGTTTTGTGGTCATTTCAAGTTTCAAGTATCAAAATTTGATTCTGATTATTCCATTAATTTCAAAATATCGAATCTAGTTTAGGTGAACTTGCAGAACTGAATTTGGAGTTCAATGGAAATTTTATGCCAAAGTTACATTTTTAGTTCATTTTGGATCGTAGGTTTTACTTTGGTCAACATTCAGAGTTCAGGAGCTTGTATTCAATTTTCGTTAGTTTCAATGGTTTTGGGTGGTGAAACTAACGCTAGAAATGCCCTCTTGTAAATTTTAGTGGTTCTATGAATATTTTGAGTTTTTAGGTCCGAAAGTAGTTTAAATGATCGTTCTCAGGTTCGAGACTACTGAGGCTTCAAATTTGAATTTTGACAGTTCTATTGAGCCCGGATCATCATTTCTAGTAGGATTCTACATTTGATCTATGTTCACGAGGTTCCGAACGAATTTCCAAAGGTCCAGTTCTTGGTTTTGTTGTGTCGTGGGTTGTTGGTTTTTACTGTTTCTAGTGCATCTGGCACCAGTACTATGCGTTCGCGCCTCTTGGGTCGCGTTCGTGGAGATCCGATAGTTAGACCTCAAAATTCGTGGGGTGACTGCCGCGTTCACGGAGGGTTAACCCTCTTTGGTCTCCGCGTTCGCGGAACACTTTTGATGCCTGAACAATACTTTCTTTAAAACACGATTTTGACTCATTTTTTCACCATTTTTTATATTTCAAGCTTCGTTCTAAGAGGATATTTTTGTGGTTTTGAAGGAAAATTGATTGGATAACTATTTTCTAATCTATTTTCATTGATTAATTTGAGTTTTAACTTCTAATTTGGGGATTTAATGGTGGAATTTGTGAACTTTTCAGACTTGAGTTTCCTAAACTTGAATCGTTGATTTCTCCTTCATCTTAGCTCAGTTTTTAAAACCATTTTAACCCTTGAATTGCTTGTTACATGTAGAACACTTTCATCCATAAATTTTCAATTTCTTGATACATATTTCAGCATGGGATTTTTTTTTATCATTTTATCCTTTCTCTTCGAATTAATTAATTATAGTGTCATTAGATTCGTTATGTGATTGCATTGCTATATTTGAATAGATTGTGGTGATTTGGAGTATCATAGGAGGGGGAAAGCAGTGATTCCCTCTTGATTTCAAGACTTTATTTGACGCGAGTGAACTTCTAACCTTTTGTTAAGTATGAATGAACCTTGTATGCTCCTATGTGTATAAAATTGAGTATTTGGGGGTAAAATTGTACCATTTGAGGCTTCATGGTGATTTTTCCTATTAAATACTTGTTCATATGGATATATATTTATATATTTAGGTGTAATTTAATTGTGAATTCGTAATCTATGTGATCTTGTGATTAGCGAGATAGTGCTTACATTGTGATATGATGATATTGAGATAATGATGATAATGAGTCACTGTTGATATTGAGATAAAAAATGAACACTATAATATGAAAGTGCTTACATTGTGATATGATGATATTGAGATAATGATGATAATGAGTCACTGTTGATATTGAGATATTGTTGATAATGAGACACTATTGATATTGAGATATTGATGATATTGAGACACTAATGACATTGCGATGTTGATGGCATTGAGACAATGATATCATTTTGATTGATAATATTATGTTATAATTGTGATCATGCACCTTGCATCTATTATTGTTTGTGCATTTGATACTTGTGATGGCTACGATCTAGTTGTGAGTAAGGTAACAAGTGGATTGGTGGTTGAGGTCTCTATCGATCAAGCTGAGGTAATATGTTGGAGCCGAGGTCTTTTCAGGATGGGTTCGAGGTCTTTTCAAATGGGTGACCATTAGCCGAGGTTTTTACCAGCAGTGTTCACGATACATGGTCTATGTGAGACCCCTATGAGTTCTGATCAGAGGTATATATATGTCCATGGATATGTATTGTAGGGTAGATATACATCACGATTATTTGACATTGCATTGCATTGTATACATCTCGTGGCATCAACTTCATCTCATATCATATCTGTTTGATATAGTTGTATATTATTTATGAGACTGTGTACTTATTGTATCCATGATCTTGATGTATGTGTGGATCTATCTATATACTGGTGTGTTGAGATACTATGCTAGAAGATGAATATGTCTATATTACTGTGATCTGTATATTATACTGTGCTGAGACTTTTTCTGACTGTAGGGTTGTAGTTTTATGGTTTGTGGTTGGGATTTAAAGAGTTACTTGTGTTCTTCATTGCTTTACCTTAGTTCCAACTGCTGAGTACCCCATAGTTTGGTTCTCACCCCTTGCTACATTTTTGTAGGTTGTGAGCCCGGTCCATCTTGCTAGACTTACTTCTTTTATGGATCGAGCTTCCAGGTTTCTTGTGAGGTAGCTTCTCATGTCTTCAGTAGGCCTTGAGGATTCCTATCATGACCTGGACTAAGGATCAAGGATGACATGGCGAATGGGAACCCCGAAGTTCCCAAACAAGCCTCAAGTATCCAAATTCACATCATAGGTTCGAAAGTTTATTCAAAAGTAAACACATAGGTCTAGAGGATGGGAAAGTAAGAATCACGCTATGGGGTTAATTTGGACATAGGATCTTTCACATCATATCATGAATCAAGTCACAGAGATCATAGCCAAACTCATAACAATATTCCATAGATAACAAAACCATAACACTTAGTATATAATGTAAAGGAATTTATAAGATGTCCAAAAATGCCTCTAACATAAGATAGGTCGGGGGACAAGACATGTCCCGGACTCACCCTCAAAGTACATAAAAGAGATAAAAGGCAACATAGGTAGAAGGATAGTGGATTGTCCTTGGAGGATAGGACTCACCACCACTAGCAAAGCTTGAGATCCAAGCTAAACATCATACAGCGGATAGATAGGCTCCTCGGTCTCTACATGGTGATATATTTGAATATACTCAGTATGCGGGATGCAATGCATGTATCTTACCAAAACCTGCATAAGATGTTAGATGGCAAGGGCACATACTATAGAAAAAGTTATATAGCAAGGAATATAGTATAACAAGATGCCATGAAATTCATGATGCATAAAGTGAAAATGATGCTCATATATAGTGGGGATGTAACCTCAATCGACATAAGTAAGATCAAGTGAGCTATTACTTGGAATCCCAATAAAATCCCCTCATCGGTAAAGAGGTGGTCTACTTGCCAAAAGTAAACCATACTTCCCCTTACGGGAATGACACCCACTTCGTATGAAGTAACCTTCCTTATAGGAACAACACCCATTTTGGATCAAATTTTCACATATAGCATATCACATCATATCATATCATGTCTTCTCCTTACGGGAACAACATCCATTTCGAAGGCAACTTTCCTTACGGGAATAACACCCATTTTGTAAAGGGACCTATGCTAGGTACATTATTCAAGGAAAGGGAGAGAGCCCTTGGGAATAGCCCTAAAGCCCCAATCCATAAGTGCTAAGTCGTCATCCTACAAAGATACATATACATATAGATATACATGCCTTCAAAGAGGCAATAGTCATTTTTCAAATCATTTGAATGCATCCATAGGCTTAGAAACCAAACATCATTCATAATAATTCATACTTAGTCTCAAATGCCAAAACATAGTTCATAGTCATAATACTCATGCATAGGAATAGCCCATTCATATACAAGATGGCGTAAGCACCCAAAATGCTCAAAAACCCACAATCACAGACATTTAAGTGATCACATTCTTGTCATAACCAATATCTTATCAAAATCATATCATAAAACAAAATTGGGATTAACCCACTTCATAATTTCCATAAATATCTCATGTCCATGAATGTGTATGTCATGAATGATGCGAGGATATCACGGGTAATTGTGATTCAATAAAAAATGAACACTATAATATGAAATTCAAGTGAAAACATAATTAAATCTACATTTAAAATTATAATATAATCATCATGCATAAACAAGCCTTGAAAAGGGACTTGCATATTCATAATCTCTTAAATTCAATGTAATTAATGATATTGTAGTTTAAACCAAGTTAAAATCATCAAACAAATACAACCCATGCATTACTTGAATTTAATAAGCAATACAATTGAAAACCTAACTTTAAAGTGAATAAAATTCATGAAAAGTGCTAGAAAAGTTTTGGGTCTCTTCGGGTGAAAGGAACCAAAGATCAAACCCACATACCTAGACCCAATGAAGAAAGCCCAAGAGAAATTTGAAAAATAATTATGTTAGCCTTGAACCGCAAGCTTGAATTCCCACAAGTGTTCTTGAGAGCAGTTTTGAGTGAGTTTAGAATGAGAGAATGAATTGAATAATTTGAATGGGGTTTTAGGTCATTAGAAAGTCTTAAGATAACATAGAAAGTCCCAAAAAGTCATTAGAATAAATTAAATTTACGAAAACACCATTAATGAAATGGATGAAAAAGTTGTCTATCATCACTTCAACAGCGGTTTCACAGGCCGTGGGGCACTACACGGTCTGTGTGTAGTTCCCGTGAACCAACACTTAGACAAAAATTCATTTGACAGAAGTTCGAAACCATCGCTCAATACTTAGAAAAATTTTTGTGAAAAAGCGAGCCACACGCATGGGCCACACAAATCGTGCGAAGCTACACAGGTCGTGTAGGTGCCCGTATGCCTAAACTTGGAAAATTTCACTAAAACTTTATGAGACGGTGATTCGATACTTAGAAAAAATTCAATCTGGCAGCCATACGATTGGCCATACGGCCCGTGTAAGAGTACACGAGTCATGTGAGTAGCTGTGTCCATTCCCTAAGCCCTAAATGGTGGGGTTTCAAGCTCAAGCCACCACACGGCTCCTCCTCAAGATCTGTGAAATATCACATAGCTTTTGTGGGGTACCAGTGTGAAGCTTCTTAGCTTTTAACTCCATACAAAGGGTCCACACCCAAAACTAAGGCCAAGTGTTGTCTCACTGGAGGTCACAAGGCTTGTGTGACCTCACACTGGCCGTGTGGTCTCCCTTGAGATGACACTTAGTCTAAATTTTGTCTAAAACAAAATTCTCAAGTTCTGATGTAGTCATACAATACCCAGGTCATTACATCATCTCCCCCTGGAGAACATTCATCCCAGAATTTGAAAGAATGAGGCTCAAAAGGCTTGATTTGGAACATGAAACTTCCAAACACAAGATAAAATGCATTGTTCATCATTTAAAAATCATAAAGTCATTAAAACTCATGCTGAAACATAATAAAATCATTTAAAACATTATATAAATCATTTCATGCACATTTAAGCATGTCATGCCATGAGACTCAAGAATGAAAGTATTAGGATCAATTATGAAGGGAAGAATCTAATACCTTAAGCTTGAGTAGATTGGAAAAGATGAGGATATCATTTCATTATGTCCAACTTCGCCTCCCATGTAGCACTCTCCAAATGTTGAGTCCTCCAAAGCACCTTTATCAAAGCTACATCCTTGTTACGAAGTCGTTTCACTTGTCTATCCAAATCTCCACTAGAACTTCCTCATAAGACAAGTTCTACTTGACCAACCTTCCAAAGGCACAATAGCTCTAGGATCACAAACCATCTTTCTCAACATAGACACATGGAAGACGGGGTGGATAGAACTCAAATATGGAGGCAACTCCAACCTATAAGCCAGATTCCTAATCTGCTCAATAACTGCATAAGGGCCTACATACAAGGGACTTAGTTTGCTTTTTTTTGCCAAAACACATCTCTCCCTTGATAGGTGAGACTTTCACAAACCCCCAATCTCCAGCATGAAACTCAAGATCCCTCTTTCTAACATCCGAATAGGACTTTTCGCGACTTTAGGCTGCCTTCAACCTCTCTCTAATCAACTTCACCTTCTCCATAGCCTTTGTGGCAACCCTCGCGAGAGGATTCTACTTTTGTACATTCTAGGCTTACATACCACTTACCAACATATGAAGAATTTAACACGTCATAGCCTTTGTGGCAACCCTCGTGAGAGGATTCTACTTTTGTACATTCTAGGCTTACATACCACTTACCAACATATGAAGAATTTAACACGTGAACTATTAATCATATTTAAGTAATAAATTCAAAATAATTAAAGGTATAGGATTTTGTTCCGAAGGTTATGCAGTTGATTCTAGCTTAAGTTTTTGGCGTGAGTACCTTGCAAGTAATTTAAACTATTATATCATGAGATATTTATATATTGCCCAAACTGTTATAGCATGCTGAAAAGTATTATCGATATTAAAATGCAAGAACATAGACTTTGCTAGTTTCCGTTTCATACAATCATCTTAACATGACTGGTATTTTGATATAGAAAAATTTGCCGATTTAAATTTAACTAAACAAGACAAAACTTAAAGTTACAACCCATGGTTCCATAATTTACACTAGCCTTTCAAATTTATACATATATATGCAATAGGAGAATCATGTACATGTCCCAAAACTACTACAATATATATATGTCTAGATGCAAATATGATCTTCTGCACAACTCCTAAAATTTATCTTCAATGGCCATCCTCAAGCATCATCTTGCATACTCCCTATGATAGAAACAACCTATCACTAAGCATGAAGCTTAGTGGTGTAAAAGCTAAAAGCTGAGAACCTTAAATCCCTCAATTTACCCTTCTTAAGTTAAAGAGAAACATAATTGAATATATTATTAGACCAAGTGAACAAATACATCAATAGTATCCAGTAGGATATTTAACGATCTAAGTATCAAGGGTTCCTGGAACAATTTTAACACGACATTCGAATGATAAGTTTCGCCCAGTATGAAAGTCATGCAATCACACCAACCATAATCAAGTATCAAGAAGGATCGAAGCCCTGTATCAAGAAGGATAAAAACCCAATTATCAAGAGAACTAAGAACCATATTAAGAGTGACTTTCTAGTTTGAGACGACTTAGTCATCCGGTCAATGCTAATCCAAATATAATCAAATTGCTTTCTAGTTCGAGGCAAGCCCACCACAAAATTCATATTCACATCCTCCCATTTCCATGTAGGAATCTCAATGTTTTGAGCCAACCCACCGGGCCTTTGGCGCTCCAACAAGAAGCATGCCAATGGTGACAAAGTTACTACCACAAGAAGGACAAAGTCTACAAAGATGTCAAGTGATCAGGTAATTCGTACAAATGGGCGAATTAAGCGAGTTCCTTGCGAGTCATAATATATATCAACCCAACCAGATAAAATGGCAAGCACATAGCTAAGATACCAAGATAACATTCAAATGTGCCAGCAGGTAACAAAAGTACAAGAAAAAGTATTTACACCAACCTGAACCTTTTAGCATGCAACCGACCTTACCAATTTCGAGTCGTGGATCAATACGACATTTATTTCTTCAATCAATTTCCTTAATATTGTACAAGAGTGTGAGCACATTTATACTTATTTAACATTCTGCACTTTCAACAGGTAGCAACTAATAAGAGAAATGCCAAAACGGAGTCCTATTTTTGCAGATCACGCTTTTCTCGACAGTTTTACTGCCTTGCAACGAAACTAGATTTTGGATTGGTAAATGGACAAACTAGGCTTTCCAGTCTGCATGAAAACTGTAGGTATATGAATATAGGTTGCAAATAATCAAGAATCACTTTAGAATACTCTTTGTACAAGTATTTATGATTGAAACACTAACATCACAGCCCCAAGGATATTTATGTCAAAATCTTGGACAGAACTTATCCTAATTTACGTCCACTATTATGAACCCATAACTACAAATTAGGTCTCAACATAACCATAAGAGTTGTAGATACATGTCTTGGGGTTGCAAAGAACTAAGAAGCATAACCAATCACATCTCACACACCAAGATATGATTAAAATACTAACAACAATACATAAAAGGCTTCTCAGACAAAAACCTGGCCAGAACATTCACTGTGTTTCACGCCTTTTTTGACACCATAAAAGCAGATTCAGATTTTTCCATAAACACAAAGGCTATAGGTATATGAATCAGCTTTCCAAAACATATTTACACACTAAAAACAAAGTTGTATACGAAGAGATATACCCTAATTACTAAACATTGCACAATTTCCAGACAGAATTTATCTACTTACCAGAGGATAGGGCTTCTTGACTTTTGCCCAAGGGAAGTGACCTTTTTTTTTTCGTGATTTTGACCAAATATACAAATGTGACAGTGTTTACAAGGTGAGTATAAGTTTTGAAATAGACCTAACTTTGGGCAACATATATACACACACATATATATACACACACATATATATACACACACACACATATATACACACACACACATATATATATACATACACACACATATATACACACACACACAAACATACATATATATATATATATATTTATTTATTTATATATTATGTAAAAGCAACTGAAAGAGGGTTGCTACCCAAGACTCCTTTTTCATTCCTTATTTGTTTTGTTCCCACATAATACTTATTATTAAGGCTTGTTAACATGTATAATTGCATACAAACAATAATATTCACTAAGACAAACCCTCCCTAAATCCCTCATTTTATGATTCACGAAACTCAATTCCGCTCATGACATAAATTTTAAGTCAAAGAGTTGTGAAGTAGGGGTTGACTTCATCTTGAGGGAATACCATTTTTAAAAGTGACTACGTTATTTAGTAATAAGGGCATTACAACCTCCATCATCAAATACGGGCAAATCAAAGCCACCTCTCCCAACTCAAACCACCCTACCGGAGATCTGCATCTCCTACCATAAAAGCATCAAATAGTGCCATACCAATGCTAGCATGAAAGCTATTATTATAACCAAACTCAATGAGTGGAAGATGATCATCCCGATTAACCTTGAATTCCAACACACAAGCCCTTAATAGATCCTCTGAGGTTTGAATCATTCTCTCATCTTGTCCATTGGTTTGAGGATGAAAGGTAGTGCTTAATTTGATCTTAATACCAAGTCCCTTTTGATATGATTTCCAAAAGTGAGAAGTAAATTGAATACCCTGATCTGATATGATAGACTTAGGCACCCTATGCAACCTTACCAACTCTCAGCTGTACAACTTTACATAATCTTTAGCACCAAAAATGGTCTTAACCGGTAAGAAATGAGACGACTTAGTCATCCGGTCAATGCTAATCCAAATATAATCAAATTGCTTTCTAGTTCGAGGCAAGCCCACCACAAAATTCATATTCACATCCTCCCATTTCCATGTAGGAATCTCAATGTTTTGAGCCAACCCACCGGGCCTTTGGCGCTCCACCTTTACTTGTTGACAATTGGGGCATTCAAATACAAACTTGGCTATATCTCTCTTCATACCATGACACCAATACACCTCTTTCAAATCCCAATAAATCTTAGTAGATCAAGGGTGAATAGAATAATGGGAGTTATGGGCTTCACTCATGATCACCATTCTAAGATCATCCACATCTGGAACACATAACCGATCTTGATACTGGACTACACCATCTCCCACTTGGGAGAAAACCTCAATATTCATTTCGGCGGCCAATTTCTTCAATTCAACCAAGGATGGATCTAGATCTTGCTTAGCCTTCTTATCAACAACCACCGAGCATTCGATCCCATTTTGAACATGTATACCACCATCATTGGAGTCGGCCAACCTAACACCCAACCTAGCCAAAACGGTGAACATCCCTTGCCAACTCCTTTTTTTTCTCTTCAACATGAGCCACACTCCCTATAGAAAGCCTACTAAGCCACCACATTTGCGTTGCCGGGATGATATTTAACACTCATGTCATAATCCTTTAAGAGTTCCAACCATCTTCTTTGCCTCAAGTTAAGACCCCTTTGAGTGAACACATATTGCATGTTCTTCTGATCAGTGAAAACATCAACATGCACCCTGTACAAATAGTGCCTTAAAATTTTCAAGGCAAATATCACTACCGCTAACTCAAGGTCATGAGTTGGGTAATTACGCTCATGCACCTTCAATTGCCTTGATGCATAAGCTATCACCTTACCATGTTGCATAAGTACACAACCCAACCCAATCCGAGAGGTATCAAAATATACCACAAACGCATCTAAATCATTAGAAGAGTCAACATAGGAGCCGACGTAAGCCGATCCTTCAATGTTTGGAAGCTCTTTTCATATTCATCTGACCACACAAACTTAACATTCTTTTGGGTCAATTGAGTCCATGAAGATGCAATGGATGAGAACCCTTCAACAAACCTTCTATAATAGCCTGCTAACCCAAGAATACTTTGAATGTCCGAAGGAGTTAATGATCTCGGCCAATTTTTCACAACCTTAGTCTTCTTTAGATCAACCTTTATACCATCATCGGACACCACATGGCCAAGAAAAGCCACTTCACCTAACTAAAACTCACATTTTCTAAACTTCGCATACAACTACTTCTCTCTCAATGTTTGTAGAACTAACCTCAAATGATTCATATGCTCTCGCTCACTTTTAGAATAAATAAGAATATTATTGATGAAGATAGCCATAAAGCTATCAAGGAATGGCTTAAAAACCCTATTCATAAGATCCATAAACATGACCGGTGTATTAGTTAGGCCAAACGACATCATCACAAACTCAAATTGTCCATACCTTGTTTAAAAAGCCATCTTGGGAATATCACACTCTCTAAACTTCAACTGATGATACCCGGAATC
>DF360772.1:33809-48625 GCA_000787875.1 Solanum virginianum | reverse complement strand
AAAGTGAGTAGCCCCTTGAAGTTGGTCAAACAAGTCATTGATCCTAGGCAACAAATACTTGTTTTTAATGGTCACCTTATTCAATTGCCTATAATCGAGACACATCAAAAGGGATCCATCTTTCTTCCTTACAAATAACACTAGAGCACCCCATAGAGATATACTTGGCCTGATAAAACCCTTCTCTAATAAATCCTTCAACTCTTTCAACTCAGCCAGCACCATATGATAGGGGAAACAAAGATAGGTTGACTATCCAAAAGAATATCTATGCCAAAGTCTACTTCCTTTTCGCGAGGAATAACGGGCAAGTCTTCGGGGAACACGTCCGAAAACTTATTCATATTCAAAATTGACTCAAGAGTAGGTGATTTAGACTCCACATCCTTGACTCTCACAATATGAAAAATACACCCCCTTAGAGATCATCTTTCAAGTCTTGAGGTAGGAAATAAACCAACCCCTTAATAGTAGAGTCACTCCCCTTCCATTCAAGAATGGGCTCTCTGGGAGGTTGGAACTTTACCTTTGGAGTTTCTACAATCTATATGATAGAGGCATATGATGCATGTAACTAATCCATCCTAAGAATTACATCAAAATCATACATTTCAAGTTCTATAAGATCACATGGGAAAACCTTATGCAACACAGAAATAGGACAACCATGATGGACCTTATGTGCAACAACAGATTCACCCACGGGAGTATAAATCGAGAAAGGATCCCTCAAAATTTCTGGATGCACACCAAACATAATAGCCAACAAAGGAGTTACAAAAGACAAGTTTACACCCATATCAAGCAAAGCATAAGCATCAAAATCAAAGAATTTTAATGTACCAGTCACAATATTTGGGGCATCCTCAACCTCTTGATGTGCATGAAGAGCATAAAACCTATTATTCCTTGGGGAAACACCTTGTGGAGCTCTTTGCTGGACTTATCCACCTTAAGCCAACTGACCTTGACCTCTTTGGGGATTCTTGGGACAATTAGTGACCTTGTGATTCTTATCACCATATCCAAAGTAAGCACCCAAGTCCCTTCAACAAGCACCTGTGTGAGGCTTCCCACACTTGCCACATAAAGGATGTCTCTATCTACCACCTACCAGTGCCGTAGGAGGAGGCACCTTAGTATTAGCAACCCAAACCTTGGCCGTGTTGGAAGTGATGAAAACCACCAGCCCGAGAGTCGGAGAACCCACTATCAAAATGGGCCCTCTTAGGATCATGTACTCTCCTCTCTTTGAGTTTCTCCACTTTAATTTGTTCAGCATACACCGTGAGTCTAGAAATAAACATATCCCATATGAGCATGGCGGTGCAACATTCCATCACAAATATGTCAGAGATACTAAAAATGAATTTGTGCATCCTTGCACGAGAATCAGTCACAAGTGTCGGAGCATACTTGTAGAGCTTGGTGAACTTGAAGGCATAATCCCTCACACTTATATTCCTTTGCTTGAGGTTAATAAATTCAATCATCTTGGCTTCCCTAAGCTCAACTGGGAAAAAATGATCCAGAAAAGCAAGCTTGAACTCCTCCTAATTAACAGAATCACCATAAATTCTCTCCATAGACCGCTAGTGTACCACACCTGGGCTATATCGTTCAATTGATATGCAGCCAACTCAGCCTTCTCCTCAGAAGTGCACCTATAGAATTTAACATCTTATGAGCTCATCAATGAACTCCTGAGCATCCTCATTAGTCTTAGACCCAAAGAACTCTAGAGGATTCATCCGGGTGAAATCCCTTACTCTAGAAGCTATAGTGGGATCCCGAGGAAGATTGGCCTACCTAGTCTAAGTAGTCATCACCTAGACAATCATGGAAAAGGCCGTCTAGAATTCACCATTAGAGATAGGCTCGTCGATAGGCCTTTGAGGTGCTCGGCCCTCATTAGCCAGAGCTGGTCTTGGTAGGTGAGGTCTTCCATGAGGCATCTTCTGAAATGGAGCAATCAATACCATCAAGATAAGGAAGCTAAATACATATGAATCATAGCAAAACATAAGACATGAAGAGGTGAGAAAATTCCTAAAACGTCATCATAGCCTCCCACTCATAGGCATGATGCACTTCACACCCATGAATATGAATCTACTTGATGCGACATGTTGGACTCCAAGGACCACTTATAAAAACTAGCGCTCTGATACCATCTGTATAATGACTTGGACCAAGGGTCTAGGAGTGATATGGCGAATGGGAACCTGGAAGTTCTCGAATAAGCCTCAAGTGTCCAAATTCACATTATTGGTTTGGAAGTGCATTCAAAAGTAAACACATAGTTCTAGGGACGGAAAAGTAGGACTCATGCTATAGAGTTATGTTGGGACTTGGGATCTTTCACATCATATCATGAATCAAGTCATAGAGCTCATAGCCAAACTCATGATAATATTCCATAGATAACCAAACCATAGCACTTAGTATATAACATAAAAGAGTTTATAAGATGTCCTACAATGCCTCTAACATCAGATAGGTCAGGGGCAAAGACATGTTTCGGGCTCACCCTCAAAGTACATAAAAGAGATAAAAGGCAACATAGGTAGAAGGATAGTGGATCGTCGTTGGAGGATAGGACTCACCATAACTAGCAAAGCTTAAGATTTGAGCTAAACATCGTATAGTTGATAAATAGGCTCCTCGGTCCCTACATGGTGATATCATTTAGGCAAAAGTGTGCATTAGTATGTCTGAATAAAATAAGCATGCTGGATGCAATGCATGTATCCTACCAAAACCTGCATACGATGTTAGATGGCAAGGATATATACTATAGAAAGAGTTATATAGCAAGGAATATAGTATAACAAGATGTCATGAAATTCATAATGTATAAAGTGCAAATGATGCTCATATATAGTGGGGATATGACCTCAACCAACATAAGTAAAACCAAGTGAGCTATTACTTGGAATCCTGATGAAATGCCCTCATCGGTAAAGAGGTGGTCTACATGCCAAAGGTAAATCATATTCACCTTATAGGAATGACACCCATTTCATATGAAGTAACCTTCATTATGGTAATAACACCCATTTTGGATAGGATTTTCACATATAACATATCACATCATATAATATCATGTCTTCTCCTTATGAAAACAATACCAATTTCGAAGGCAAATTTTCCTATGAGAACAACACCTAGTTTAGAAAGGGACTTATGCTAGGAACATAGTTCAAGGAAATGGAGAGAGCCCTTGGGGATAGCCCTAATGCCCCCAATCGATCGGTGCTAAGTCATCATCCCACAGGGATACATATACGTATAGATATATATGCTTTTAAAGAGGCAATAATCATTTTCTAAATCATTTCAATGCATCCATAGGCTTAGAAACCAAACGCCGTTCATAATAATTCATTCTTAGGCTTAAATGCCAAAACATAAATCATAGTCATAATACTCATGCATAGGAATAACCAATTCATATACAAGATGGTGAGCATCTAAAATGCTCAATGTCCCATAATCACAGATATGTATGTGATCATATTCTTGTCATAATCAATATCTTATCAAAATAATATCATAAAACATAATTGAGCTTAGCCTACATCATAATTTCTATAAATAACTCATGTCCATGAATGCATATACCATGAATGATTTGAGGATAGAAAGGGTAATTGAGATTCAATCTAAAATCAATACTATAATATGAAATTCAAGTGAAAGAATAATTAAAGCCACATTTAAAACCATAATACAATAACCCATGCATAAACAAGCCTTGAAAAGGGAGATGCATATTCATAATCTCTTAAATTCAAAGTAATTCATGATATTGTAGTTTAAATCAACTTAAAATCATCAAATAAGTACAACCTATGTATTATTGAATTTAATAAGCAAGATAATTAAAAACCCAACTTTAAAGTGAGTAAAATTCGTGAAAGTGCTAGAAATGTTTTGGGTCTCTTTGGGTGAGAGGAACCAAAGATCAAGCTCATATACCTAGATCCAATGAAGAAATCTCAAGAGAAATTTGAAGAAGAATTGTGTTCGCCTTGAACCCCAAGATGGAATTCCTACAAGCGTTGTTGAGAGGATTTTTTAGTTAGCTTAGAATGAGAGAATGAATTGAATAATTTGAATAAGGTTTAGGTCATTAGAAAGTCTTAAGATAGCATAGGACGTCCCAAAAAGTCATTAGAATAAATTAAATTTATGAAAATGCTATTAATGAAACTGATAAAAAAATTATCTGTCATCACTACAAGGGTGGGTTCATGGGCCATGGGGCACTACACATTGTGGAATGCTTGTGAACTAATACTTAGACAAAAATTCATTTGATGGAAGTTTGGAACTATCACCCAACACTTAGAAAAATTTTAGCTAAAAAGTGAGCCATATGGATGGTCCACACGAACCATGTGAAGCTACACAGGTTGTGTAGGTGCTCGTAGGCCTACACTTGGAAAATTTCATGAAAACTTTATGAGATGATGATTCGATACATAGAAAAATTTTTAATTCGGTAGCCATATGGTTGGCCATACGGCCCATGGGAGGATACATGAGCCGTGTGAGTGCTGTATCCCTTCCTTTATCCCTAAATGGTGGGGTTTCAAGCTCAAGCCACTATGTGGCTCCTCCACAGGTCCATGAAATCTCACACGGTCTGTGTGGGATGCCAGTGTGGCCTTCTTTAGCTTGTAACTCAACACCAAGGGTCCACACCCAAAATTAAGGCTAAGTGTTGTTTCACAGGAGGCTAGATGACTCGTGTGACCTCATACCGGCCGTATGGTCTCCCTTGAGATGACACTTGGTCCAAATTATGTCCAAAATAAAATTCTCAAGTTCCAATGAAGTCGTGCAATACTCGGGTCAGTACAATTCAACTTTTGTGTTTTGTTTCTGTTTGAGGACTTAGACATTATGCAATAGAGGCTTGTACATGTGACACCAGCCCTTAGGATAGTTGTAGATTATTTTCTTCTACTTTTCTATATATTTTGACTATTGTCTTTCACTTTATTTTTATTTGTTATATTTTTTGAGTTTTAGGCTGATTACCTTGGTGTATTAGGTGAGTGTCATCATATCTAAATTTTGTATTGTGAAAATTTTGGCATCAAACCATAGGTTCATAGGTTTCACATCTGTATAAGCTCAGTCTATTATAGTCTTGAAGATCAGTGCGAAGATGTCCATTACTTATCCTTGATAGACTATGAAGACTATTAGGGAACTCTCTTTTGTTTCATTCTAATCAATTTATGCATGGGTTTTGCATAATTACTGAGTGTTCATGTGTCCTTTTGATAGATGGCGAGGACTAGAGCTATTGTTGCTATAGGTCGAGGGAAGCTGCCCCTGATGTTACTATTGAGACCCTAGCTAGGGGTAGGGGTACTTCCCAAGGATAAGCTAGAGGTTGGGGCCAAAGAGCCACTCTAACAAGGGATTATACATGGTGTATCTCCCCCAAGCCAGCCATGGAGCCTAGACAGGAGTAGGTTCCACATGAGTTTGCTATAGTACCTCTACTCCAAGATACACTTTGGAGAGTCTTGGGTGTGTTGAAGACTTTGGGATAGGTAGGTAGCCCAGCTGAAACTCTTGGTACTTCATAGACTCGGGTAAGGGAGCAGCCTCAGGATTTGCAGTAGGCCCGTAAGGCCTAGGTTTAGGATGAGCAACCACTAACAACTCTGATTGATAAGATTTTACTAGTTATTGCCTTTACTGATGATGAGCCACGAATCTATGAGAGATTTTGGGAGATGGAACCACCTTAGTTTTAGGTGGGAAGATTAAGGATGCTCATGTGTTCATGACTACTTGTATGGAGTTACTGGATACCGTTGTACTAGCATAGACACTTGTAGTAAGATATGTCACCCTCGAGCTCCGTGGGCCAACCAGGGAGTAGTGGAGGACTTATGCAAGATCCCACCCTACTAGATCTCCTTAGATGACTTGGGAGACATTTTCTAATGCATTCTATGATTGGTTTGTTCCTTGGAGTGTCCACGAGGAAAGTCAATTAAGGTTTGAGTGTTATTGGCATGGAACCATGACTGTTTTGGAGTATGAGATCAAGTTTTCTAATAGGCCTGTTGTTCCACAATATACTTCTGACTAAGGAGGAGAAGGTTCACTAATTTATAAGAGGGTTGATTTATCCTACTAGTTAGTCGATATTTTTGGTAGCTAGATATGGAGCCTCATTTCAGTCAATTGTTAGCCGCTAAGGAGGCAGAGTTGATGCAAAGGGAGGAGTTTGGGGACCTCAAAAGGGTCCATATGTCAAGATAGTACTCAGGTGCCTTATTAGGGGGAAGAGGTATTATCAGTGGAGATAGTTCTTTTCAGCATTAAAGGGTTCATGTAGCCTTGCAAACTTCAGAAGGAGGATGAGGCCCTCATGAATCCTACAATTTAGGGCAGAGTTCATCTGGTTCTCTGTAGAGGCCCATAAGCTGGGAAGGTTACAGTGTCCCTCCTACTTCTTCACAGTAGTGGTCCACCCTTAGATCTTTCTTTCGATGTGGATCTCCTAATCATTTGTGCACCAAATAGACTTATTTTGGGCCCTACCATTCATACTCGGTAACATTGTCTGTGACCTGGCACGACCAGCCAAAATCTCAGTCTCACATACTTGTGGTCAGGGTAGAGGTCAGACCGATAGAGGTAGGCAAATCAGTTGTAGGAGAAGGTGATATTTCTACTACTTCAGGTGTTATAGGCTCATCACCTATGAGTGGAGGTCGAGTATCACGACCCAAGCCTAGGGCCTAGATGTGACACGGTGAATGGGGAACCCGAAGGGACACCTAATAAGCCTTTTAACATATCATTACATATCATTTGTCGTGGAAGCAATTAAACAACATAATTAGATTAGAAATAAGGGAAAAGGAGCTAAAGGGAAACTTTCATAAAATAAACATCAAAACAAGAGAGCCAAGGCTCAATATATAACTTATCCAACAACACCTCTAAAACTTAGATGGGAGTGGGGGCCAAGACAAGCACCAGGCTCACCATGTAGTCAATACATACATAAAAGAAAGATATTTTTAGTACATAGCATGAGATCATAGACATTGTCCCCAGAATGGAGGACTCACCTGCTAGCTTGAGAGAAATCATATTAGCCATGTGGAGGAAGATGCTCAAGTGGGGCTTCGGTTCCAACATGGTGACATCATATAGGTATAGAGTATGCATTAGTATGTATGAATATACTAAGTATGTAGGATGCAATGCAACAAGAGATAAACAACATAATCAAAATGCATAAATATAGGTAATGAGTAAGAATAAATCAATATAATATGCATAGATGATGCTTAGTGTAAATGATGCTTACCTAGAACATAATACATGTGCAAGAATAGACCATCATTATAGAATTCATAGTCTATTGAGGTACCAACCCCTCAATTGGTTGGTGGATCATCTCACCCTACCACCCATGGTGATTGAGGTACAAACCCCTCAATTTAGTTATCAAGGTACAAACCCCTTGATTGGTTGGTGGACTGTCATACCCTACTACCCATGGTGATTAAGGTACCAACCCCTCAATTTGGTTATCGAGGTACAAACCCCTCGACACGGTTATCAAGGTATAAACTGCTCAATATGGTTACCCGAGCTCACAACCCCTTCGAGTGGGGCATGGTCAATTCCCAATCCGATATAAGAGAATATCATATACATACATTCCTTTCATCATCATAAAGTCATTCAACTCATAATACATGCATTAAACCTTTAATTCCTTATGAAATTATAATCGGACATTTTATCAAACACTTGGCGGGTGTGTAATGCTAGTGTAAGATCACGCAAAACAAGAGTAAAATCATGCTAGAAAATTTAATGTAAAACCACCCATTAATACTTGGTAACACCCTCAAGCAATATACATCAAAACCCTTTATCAAATCCAACAATGGATCTTAGATTCATAGCACAAAACATACTTAGATAGTCACAAGTTTATGAAATCCTAACATAGTTCTATAGTAAAATTCATAATATGTAATACCCATAAATAAATCAACTTAGAATTATGCAATTTAGTTAAAAAGGGAGTTATTCACCAAGGGTGAAAGGACCTATTGGTTGAAACCCACATACCTTAGACCTTAAGGTTGTTGGAATTGAGTTAGGAAAGAATCAAAGCTTGGAAGTGGGTCTTGAAATCCAAAACTTGTTCTTGAGTTTCCTTGATTTTGTATTGAGGTCTTGGTGGAGGCTCTTGAGAGAATTTGAGTATTTGAGATAAGAGTAATGAGTTTGATTGTTTTGAATAGAGTTTAGATCTTTTGGGGAGGTTAAGATAGGATTGGAAGTCTAAAAAGGTCATTAGAGTAGTTAGAATTTATGAAAATGCCATTAGTGAACGGATGGAAAAATTGTCAAAATGTTGCCTAGTTGGAGGCTTGACTAGTTGTATGGCACTCCACGGGTCATGTGGAGTGCCCACGAGACAAGATTTGGCCTCAAAATTGCAATTGGGACACTTGGGAGAAAGCATCATCGTCACTTTGATGGGCCACTTCATGGGCCGTGTAGTGCTTCCTGGTTTGTGTAGTGGTCCATTGCAATACAATTCAATAAGAAAATGTGTCCTGGCCACCGTACACCCAGTGGCACGAGCCGTCAGACCTCACACAGCCCGTCAAAGGTGCTTGTGACACCACACTTAGCCAAAATTTCTCAATCGCTCACTCTTCTCCAATTGCCCCCACTCCACGACCAGCCACATGATCAGTGGCAAGCCAGACAGCCTATTGAACTGGCTGTGTCACATTTCTTAGGCCAAATATGGCCTTTCCCAGTTTAAGGCTGTCCAAACGGCCCGTCAAACACCTCATTGCCCGGGAAGGTCACACAAAAATGGTCATAACTCCTTCATCCGAACTCGAAATGAGGTGAAACCAAGTGCATTGGAAAGCTAACTCAAAGAGATTTCATGTGACATGTTTTAGGACATCTAGTTAAAGGGTTCTAAAAGTTATTCTCATTTAAAGTTGACCATTGCATGAACCAATAGCCAAAACTCAACTCGTAGGGAAGTCATGAACTCATCTAAGTACTAGAAGTCTCCCATGAATATAATACACCCCAACCTAATCTAGTGAGGCTTGAAACATAGATACATATGAGCATGGAGTTAATGGGGTGTCATATTGAGGTGGCCATTGCTATGCCTCTCCAAGTAGACCCGAGGTAGAGGCCTCCTATGCTTTAATCACAAGTATTGTTTTGGTATGACATTGCCCTGCATTTGTGTTATTTGATTCTGGATCTACTTATTCATATGTGTCTACTTATTCTCCGTGGGGTTTGGTTGATTTATAATTCCATGTCTGTGCTTATTGATGTTTTGACCCCAGTGGGAGAGCCCTTAGTAGTGGATCAGATACACCAATCATGTCTTGTTTCTTTGGTGGTCTGTGAGACTTGGGGTAGATTTGATTATATTGGATATGGTAGATTTTGATGTTATTGTGGGTATGGATTGACTATCTCCGAATCGTGCTATTTTTGATTGTTATACCAAGACTGTTACCTTAGCCATGGTAGGTAAGATGAGGATTAAGTGGATTGGTTTAAAGAATTCCTATCCTATAAAGTGATATCTTATATTCTGGCCTAAAAGTTGATTGATCGAGGGCATTTGGCTTATTTGGCTTTTATTCGTGATACTGCTGGTTAGTTACCTTCTATGGAATCTATTGCATTTGCGGATGTGTTTCCTATTGATCTACTAGGTATCTCTCCTGATTGGGACATAGATTTTACTATTGACCTTGAGCTAGGCACTAAGTCCAATTTTGTCTCTCCTTATCAGATGGCTCTAGCGAAATTGAAGGAGGTAAAGGAGAAGCTCTAGGATCTGTTGAACAAGGGCTTTATTCGCCCTAGTGTTTCACCATGGAGTGCCCCAGTTCTGTTTGTAAAGAAGAAGGACAGATCCATGGGGATGTGTATTGATTATAGATAGTTGAACAAAGTGACTATTAAGAATAGGTACCCATTTTTTAATGTCCTTATTATTAAATAATGTATTCACTTTCAAAAAGGTATTCCCTTAAGGTAAAATCAACCCCCACCTTCACAACTCTTTGACTTGAATTTATGTCATTAGAGGAAATGATTTTTTTGAATTGTCAGAAAGGGAAGAGGAAGGGTTTTTTCTTAGTATAATTTGTTTAATTTTATGAAATTATTTATATTACACATCTTAATAATAGAGATTAAGGTGTGGGGAAACAAATAAGGAATGAAAAAAAGAAGTTCGGGCAGCCACGTTTTATTTTGGGTAGCCTCCTTAGTTACCTTTAGTATAATATAACATTCCCCCTTTAGTAAGTTGTTCCCAAGACTTAGAGACACCTTATAAATTACCTCATAGCTGTGTATTTGATAAAAATCACAAAAATAATAGTTTCTTTGAGAAAAAAATAAAGAAAACCCTATCCTTTGGTAAGTAGCTAAGTTCTATCTTGAAACTGTCACATTTAGTAATTGTGGAATATCTCATGGTATATAGATGCGTTTGTAGTGTGTAAATATGTTTTGGAAAGTAAATTCACATATCTACAACTTTTATGTTGTGAAATTTTGAGTTTGCTTGTATGGTACTGCAAACAGGGATTAAACATAGTAAAAGTTCTGGCAAATTTTTCTTTATAAGAAGCCTTCTGTGTACTACTGTTAGTATTTTAAGCATATCTTGATGTGCGAGCTATATGTTGCTATGGTTATTGGTTCCATGCAACCCCGAGACATTTATCTACAACTCTTATTCCATGTTATGATCTAATTTTGTATTTATGGATTTGAAATAGTGGATATAATTTAGGACAAGTCTTGTCTAGATTCTTGATTTACAAATCCTTTGTGTGCGCCTATTAGTATTTCGATTATAAATTCTTGTAAAAAGGATATTTTGTAGTGATTCTTGATTTTGTCAACCTAAATACATATACCTACATATTTTATGTAGACTGAAAAACCTAGTAATTCCATTCACCAATTCAAAATTTAGTTATGATGCAAGACAGTAAAGTTTCCTAGAAGAGTGAATTGTAGGAATGGGGCTGAGTTTTGGTATCTGTCCTGTTAATTTTTACCCCATGAAAGTGCCAAATATTAAATGAGAATTTGAATTGGATATTAAGGTACTTATGCTTTTGTATAATCTTAAGGAAAACAAGTTGAAGAAAGTGATGCCGTGTTGATCCACAACTTGAACTTGATAGGGTCGTCATGTGCTAAAAGGTTAAGGTTCGTGTAAAAACTTGTTTTTGTGCTTTTGTTACCTGCTAGTATATTTGAATGTCATCTTGGTATCTCAGCTATGTTCTTATCATTTTAGCTGGTTGTGTTGATATTATTTTGAAACTTGCAAGGAACTCGCTTAATTCGCACATTTTTATGGATTGCTTCATCGCTTGATATCCTTGTGGACTTTGTCCCTCTTATGGCTGTGACTATGTCACTATTGGTATGCCTCTTATTTGAATCAATTTCCATCTTGACTATGGATTTTTGGTTCGTCCTAAGTATGGATGCAGTCTATTTTAAGCACGAACTAGAAAGCTACTCTTAATATGGTTCTTGGTTCTCTTGATTATCGGGTATTAGCCCTTCATGATACAAGGCCTCGACTATTCTTGATACTTGATTATGTTTGGTGTGAAGGCATGACATACATATTGGGCGAACTTGTTATTTGACTATCTTATAAAAATGCTTCGAACTCTTGACACTTAGACCTTTAAATATCATACTTGATACAATTGATCTATTTGTTCACTTGGTTTACTTGTTATATTGTATTTGTGTTGCCTTGACTAAAGAAAGGTAAATTGAGGAATCTAAAGGTTTCGGGTTGTAGCTTTTACACCACTAAGCTTCATGCTTAGCGAGAGTTATTTCTATCGTAGGGAATACCCGAGATGATGGTTGAGGATGCTCATTGAAGATAAATTTTGGGAACTATGCAAAAGCTCACATTTGCGTCTAGACATATATATTGTAGTAGTTTTGTAACATGTACATGATTCTCCTATTGTATATATATGTGTAAATTTAAAAGGCTAGTGTAAATTATGAAACCATTGTAACTTAAAATTTTGAGCTTGTTTAGTTAAATTGGAGCTAGTAAGCTTGTTTTTATATTAAATTACCAGTTATTTTGAGGTGATTGTATGAAAAGAAAACTAGTAAGTTTTGTATCTTTTGTATTTTAACATTAACAATAATTTTCAGTGGGTACTACAATAGTATGGCAATGTATAAAAATATCACAAGATATTGGTTTTAAATTATTTTGAAAGTTGCTTATACTATAAACTGGAACCCGAAATCAACTGAACTACCTCTAGGACAAAATCCCATACGTGTAACTATTTTAGATTCATTATTAAATTATAATATATATACTGCATATTAAACTCTTAATATTTTTGCAGTATTATGTAAGCCCAGATCGTATAGAAGTGGCATCTCCAACGAGGGTTGCTACAAGTGTTAATATTAGAGCCTAGACTTGTGATTCTAGGACTTTTGATGTGAATTTCTTATATACTTGTCTATATTGTAAAAGGTCCAAGCTATGTTAATTGTTCATTTACCTGATTAATACTATTTTAGTGCTTGCAGAGTGCATATGCATCATGTACATGTCCCTAATGCAATGTGATCTTCCCTTTTGAAGGAATTAATTTATGTCCTCTTCCTCTAATAGACCTATGGAAGCAGCACTGGAAAGATTGGATAATTCACTACAAGAAAATAGTTCTGTAATGAGGAAAAATTCAGTCGCTAAAAGTATAAATTCGATCGTTACTAGTCAATAATAGCTGGTAAAAGTCCCATCATCACCAGTCATTAAAAGCTCCATCATTAAAAGTTAATCCGATTGTTAAAAATGCTTTAATGACGATAAAATTCGGTTGTTATACCTCTTTTTAGCAACGAAATTTTTCCTTCACTAATTGATATTCTAGTTATTAAAAAAAGGGGCAATCCCAGTGCACTTCCGAGGAAGGGCCCGACTACAAGGATCTATTTTACGTAGCCTTACCTTGTATTTCTGCCAGAGGATGTTACCAAAGTTTGAGCCTGCAGCCTTCTGGCCACATGGCAACAACTTTACCAGTTACTCCAAGGCTTTCTTCAGTTCTAATTATTAAAACCTTAATTATAACCACAGTCAGATCAACAAAAGTACACATATATATACACACACATACAAATATGTGCACATATAAAAACATACAAATTGATTATTTTAATATAAAATTTCATAGTTAGCTATGAAAAATGATATTGCGTGATGTTACAAAAATATAGACATACAAATTGTATGATATTATATATATATATTTTAACTTTTAGTAAAAGAAAAACTCAAATATCATTAAATAATTTCTGAAATATGAAATGCATTCTTCATGTATTTCAGAATTTCCTTTATTTATACTTCTTTACACTTTCTCTGAGGATGAGTTCTTCAAAGTACATGATCAGTTAAAAGATAAGTATAATAACTTCATGTAAGGTTATTAATAACACTCCTAATAACTATCATCTTCTTTTTCCTTTTTCGCAAAATCAAATATTAACCACAATAAAATATAAATTTTTTTCTCATAGTAATGGTATTCACCTAATATAAATAATTCAATATCATTAAAATTATTATGAGTATAAATCAATTATATCATCTTAAATTTTAAATAATTAAAAAATCATGATTTCTTAGTTAATTAGTAGTTGATTATATGTCATGTAAAGCTTTTTAAAGTTTCTATTTTTTAAATTTCACTTTATACTTTTCTAACTCAAACGAATGATTTTTCTTTGTATACACCTGGTAGTTAGACAACTAATAGTAAAAAAAAGTCGATAAAATATATATATTTTTTTATTAGAAGAAACATTAATACTGAATATTGATTCTTAAGTTTATTGATCGAGGTAATTTACAAGTGGAGAAACAACTATCCGCTTGAGAAAATTACTTACTATCAAATTTATATAACTTTTTCACCTTAAATTAATCTCATAAGCTCATAATTTTATATTTAATATTATTACTTCTATTTTTAATTTTTGTTTCATTACCATATCTTGTTTTGAACTACTTCATCTTGCATCTTCAAAAAGATCAAGTAAAGATGAATAAATTTTCTCTCAAAATAAAAACATATATAGAAACTATATCAAGAAAATATTTAAGTTAAAAAAAAATTGTGCCAAAAAGATTGTAACTAAATGCTTTTACAATATTTCAAAATATTATATAATTGATTATAATAAGAATGATGGATAGAATTATTAGAAAATAATACATTAGTATTTTTTTTCTTTTTTATTAAGCTTTTTTTAATTATGAAATAAGCAAAATTATAAAAGATGGAGGATTCTTATCGGAATGATGGAATAGTTAATAAAACGCTACTTGTTATATTTATAACATGATTCGGTCTGATCTCTTTTCACTCATATTAATTAAAATATATTTTTACACTAACTAATATATTTTAATAGCTCGATGTTATATTTTTAATGATCAAATTTATACCCTTGTTAATGTTGGATTAAAATTAATCTTCAACAACCAACAAAAATTTGATCACTATAAGCGTATTTATAATGACCGGAAAAAAATTGGTCACTATAAGTATATTTATAACGACCGGAAAAAAATTTGGTCGCTATAAGTATATTTTTAATGACCGAAAAATAAATTTGGTCGCTATAAGTATATTTATAACGAAAAAAAATTTAGTCGCTATAAGTTT
>DF360772.1:0-27545 GCA_000787875.1 Solanum virginianum | reverse complement strand
GATTCTGTCCGATCCATGGCTTCAATGGTTTGATTTTTAGTCAATTTAATTGAGTATGCTTTTTAATGTTATTTCATTGTCATACTTTCCCCATAGTCCCTTTTCCCATTTTATTCGACAATGGTTTAAGTTCTATGTCTATGAATGCTTGAGATATTAAAGATGACTTGGGTAAGGTGCCTCCGGGTATGTCATTTGTCGTATGACGACTAGGGCCTAGGTTGGGTCGTTACAAATATGGTATCAACACATGATGTTTTAAAATATTCCTCAGATGTCCAAACATACCATGTCGAGTAGAATCTCATTCAAGATTATGAAGTGCACCACTATCTTGAGTAAGAGGCTATGAGACGGTTTAGGGAAGTCTTCCTTTATTTCGTATTCTTGTCATATTTTGTCACGACCCAAAATGGCTCACGACTAAAAGAAGAGGAAATAAAGTCGAAACCAACTTATATAACATAATAAATCTCCCAAAACCTGGAGTCATGAGTACAAGAGCATCTAAAGTAATACAGAAGCATTAATACACATGTTTGAAAATGAAATACAAGTCTATCTTATAGGATCTGATACAATGTCTGAAATAAATAATTAAGAAAATCCCAAAGACCCACGGCAACTCAAAGTCTGAGCCTCATCAGAAGGATCTGGATGGAGGGAAGTCCAAAAGAGTGAATCAATTACACTAGGGGCTCCCTATGCTCAATCTGCGTGGATGAAACACAGTAGGGATGAGTACACCAAAATGTACCCAATAGGTTCAATTGACTGGGTAAGAGAAATTAAAAAAAGTATGTGATAACGAAGAACCCTATCCCTGCATCCAAAAAGGTTAGTACACAATAAAATATGCACAATAATGATGACCTAAGATATCCTCAAGAACCCATAATTCTATATAACTAGAGGTGATAAATGATTGGATTGGATTGGATTTGGATGGATTGAATATTGATTGAGCCAAAATGGATTGGATCACAATCCATTCATATAAAATGTGGGTAAATATGGATTTGATCAAATATGGTTTAGATAAAAATGGTTTCAACCCACTTTATTCTCTTGAAGACAAAAATAAAAATAAAAAAATAAATCAAAGTTAGATTGTTAATGTTCAATCCCTATCACCCCAACGCTACTCCCAAATAATTATTTTTTGAAAAAAAAATTTTTTCATAAAAAAATAAAATATTTTCTACTTTCATACGCAATCACCCACCCAATCCTAAGGATGGCAATGGGGCGGGTGTGGAGCGGGTTGAACTCAACCAGCAAATTTTTTAAACCGCCCCATGCCGCCCCGCATGATGACTTTTTTTTCATTTTTAACCTGTCCCCCCTACCCTGCCCCATAAAGACCTGCCCCGCATAAATTCGCCCGCTTATGTTTTAAAGTTCTTTCATTTTTTAATTAATTGAATTTAGTTTTTTTCCGCTAATTAACTTCTCAACAACTAATTAACTATTTTGAGTTAACATTTTTATAATTATTTCTTAATCATTAATTAAAAGTTTCTAATCAACATTTTAACAACTAACAATTTACCGAACATGTCTAGTTTAAATTTTAGAAAAAAATAAAATTAAAAAAACTTGGGTAGGGTCCAATCATTAATTAAAAGTTTCTAATCAACATTTTAACAACTAACAATTTACCGAACATGTCTAGTTTAAATTTTAGAAAAAAATAAAATTAAAGTCAATGTTTAATTTACTAATTACAAAATTTTAATTCCTTTGAACTCCTATTTTGTTTTTTTAAACCTGCAACTCGCCCCGCCCCACATAACTTTAAACTAGTCCAGCCCCACATAGCACTAAACCCGCCTCATACTCGCCCTGCCCCACCCCATTGCCATCCATACCTATTCCCACCCCACCCCAACCTCATCCCCACCCTACCCGCACCTTTATCACTCCCAATTTTTAAATGAAGAATGGTTTGGTTTGATTTTTTGATTTTTCAATATTTATGCTCATCCCAATAAAAAATAAAGTTAATTTTTTTGGTGCATCACCCCCCCCCCACTTCCTCCCTAATTTTTTTAGAATTTATTTTTAAAAAAAGCATGCACACAAAAATTATTTTAGAGCAATTAAGAATTTTTTTATTATGAGTTGTGAGTTGGGGGATCTATGGGTCTATATGGGTACCCATATTTTACCCATTTTGACCATATTTGTATGAACTCTTAAAAGAGATTAACCCATATTTACCCATTTAGAAAATATGAGTGATCCATTAAAATAAATATGAGTAAAATGGGTCCCTTTTATCTTATATGGATTGAAATTGTCGCCTCTATATATAACCATAAATATGAATATGATGAACGATTCATCAATCCAAATACCAAATGTGTCACCACCTTGCCACTTGTCCAGTGTCAAGGTAATATCAAAATGCCATAACCTTGCCACTTGGATGTAGTCAAGGAATATCATGATGCCAAGTCCTTACTACCTGTCGGTGGTCAAGGTATATGAAGTATCAGTCTCACTTTTGCATCCTGCCCGGGTCAATATGAAGCATAATCACGTTGCCTCCTACTCGGGTCAAGGGATGATACAAGCAACAAACAATAGATTTAAATCAATGGAGCAATCCAAATATGCATGTAGACATGTTAAATAGCATTAAAATAGAAATACTGATACATGACTCTCGTAATAATCATATGTACTCAAGGAATGATAACAAAAGTCACAGCTAATGCCCAAACCATCATCATGTTTTAGATCATCGTAATTATATCAATAGTCAAGAGTATCAATAATATCGAACTTTACTCGTCCCAAGTATACAAGAGTATCGATAATATTGGACCTTACTCGTCCAAATAATACAAGAATATCAATGATACCAAACCTAACTCATCCCAAAAGTATAAGTATCAATAACATAGTACCTAACTTATCCCAAAAATACAAGCATATCAATAATACCAGACCAAACTCATCCCAATTATGCATAAACACCTCGAAGGTATTTCAACAACCATCAATTACCATGTAAAGACACAATTACTCTGACAAGTCTCATTTAGTCACATTTTATCTCAAGTCATCATCGTTCCATCATATTTGATCTCAGTTCATCAATAGGATCACAATTATATCACAATTCGGCTCAACCAGAATCACTTTTCCATCATTTTCCCAACATATAAATTCAATTACATAATTATACATCTAAATCTCACAATTATCACATGAACATGATCAGTAACTCAAATCCAATCACAAAAAGGTTAGCCGAACCTACCTCAATGCCGAAACCACACTCGAATAAGCTTTCTATCGACTCAATCCATAAAACAATCCTCCAATTTGATCAACCACTATCAACAATAGACACTACTCATCAAGAGGAGCATTTTGATACCTACATTGGCATAAACTAGACTTAGGGGTAAAATGATCAAATTTAGGGCTAAAATCGAAAGGTCCCAAATCGAAATAATACTTTAATATCAAGTTCTACATGAATTGCAGAGTTCATGGGTGAAAATCTCATTAAAATGAAGTTTAAATTGAATGAGAAATTAACATTTTAAGTTTGAAAATCTTTGTCTAAAAATCCCTATTTTGGACATTGAAAATCATTAAATTAAATACAAAATCAAGGTAAAACTTATGAAAAATACTTAGAATAGTGTTAGAAATATGTACCAAAAAAATTATCAAAAACCCTTCTTCAAAATTGCCTAAAAAATCTTCGAAGATCAAAAATGAATTAAAAATATTGTTTCCTATTTTTAAAAATGACCACTTATAAAATATTCTCCAAAAACTTGGGTAGGGTCCTACGAATGCAGAGTAGACTGCTAAAATGATCTCCGTAATAGTGGAGACCAACCCGCGAACATGGAGAGTAAATGGAAGGGGGGTTACTCACACATACAAGCACTCTACGAATGCTGACCAGCCCTCCGCATTCGCGGAGGGTAAGCTCACCAGACCTCCGTTAACGCAACGAAGGAATTACACCTACATCAGATATGAGCAAAACCAGCAATGCCAAGTCCAATTCCCTGCTCGGAATGGACCCTCAAAACTCATCTGACATCAACATTTCACAAACCAAATATTTATACCATACCAGAAATAGCGATTTGGACTCAATAGAATCATCATAAATCAGTTTCAAGAACTCCTCACCACATTTACCAACGCAACTCAATAAAAATAATTTAAAACTCAAAATATCAAAACTGCCCTCGGTAACTCCAAAAATTATTTTGAGATCATTTCTAGTGTTGGTTTCACCATTTGGAACTAGTGAAACTGTCAAAATTTTGATTCGAACTTCTGAACTCCGAATGTTGAGGAAAGTCAAACTTTGTTTTCGAAAATAACTAAAATCACAACTTTGGGCCTAGAAACCTCATTTTAACTCTGACTTTAGTTTTGTAACTTCTCACAGTTCAGTTTTAACATTCCAGAGCTAATGATATCGATGGATCCCCAATCCGACACCTTATAGAATGGTAAAAAACTCACTTTTTCAACAACTTAAGCTTCTAAAATGCCAAAACTCATGTGTTTAACATTTTAAACTCAAGATTTCAATTCCAACTATACAAATAGTTCAAATTAGTCCCAAAGCAACTTACGAAAGGATAAAACAGTAATTTTTACTAATAAGTCCAAAAATGACCAACTAGGTCATTATACCATACACCACTAAAAATAATATTCATCCTTGACCATAAGAGAAAGAAGAGTATTTGAACACTCCAAAAGGCTGGGATATCTGTCTTGCATGTCAAACTCCTACTCCCAAGTAGCGTCATCAATAGGATGTTTTCACCACTGAACCTTTACAGAAGGTATATCCTTGGATCTCAATCTCTAGGCCTACTTGTCCAATATAGCTATAGGCTCCTCCTTAAAGGACAAATCTGGACCCAAATCAATAGAATCACAACAGATCACATAGGATTTATCAAGAATGTACAGGCAGAGCATAGAAACATGAAAAATAAGATATACTGATGAAAATTTCAATGGTAATGCCAGCTGATAGATGACCTTACAAACTATCCTCAAAATCTTAAATGAACCAATGAATATGAGGCTAAGCTTTCCCCTTCCCCAAATCTCATTACACCCTTTATGGGTGAAACTTTTAGCCAACCACTGTCACCAACAGAGAACTCAAGAGGCCTAATGCTCCTATCAACATAACTCTTTTGGCGACTCTAGGCCATCAAAAGTCTACTCTGAATCAAATGGACTTGATCTATCATATCCTTAAGCAAATCAACACCTAGTACCTCGATTGAGCCTGAATTAAACCATCCAATGGGTGATCTACACCTCTGGCCATACAAGGCCTTAAATAGTGACATCTGAATGCTTAAATGGTAAATGTTATATGCAAACTCTGCCAATGGTAAGTTTTGGTCCCATTGAGACCTAAAATCAATGACATAGGCCCTAAGCATGTCCTCTAACACCTGGATAGTGCGCTCTGAATGTCTATCATTCTAAGGGTGAAAAGTAAAACTCAAATCCACTCTAGTAGCCAAACCATGTTATAGAGCATGACAAAAGTGAGAAGTAAATATAGACCTACTGTTTGATACTATAGAAACTAGTATAAAATGCAACCTGACAATGTCCCGAATATATAACATAGCCACCTGCTTCGCACTATAGCTAGTCTTCATTGATAAGAAGTGTGTTGAATTGGTCAAATGATCAACGACCAACTAAACTGAAATAAACTTGCCGAAAGGCATGGGTAAACCTATACTAAAATCCATAGTCAGTCTTTCCCACTTTTGCTCAAGAATGGGCATCTTTTGCATCGATCTACCTGGCTTTTGGTGCTCAAGCTTGACCTGTTGACCATTCAAACACTTTGCCATGAACTCGACTATGTCTCTTCTCATACCAAACCACCAATATTGTTGTTTTAGACCATAGTGCATCTTTGTCACACCTGGATGGATAAAATATCTAGCACAATATGTCTCTGCTAGTATTAATCCCACCCAATCCCCAACTTTAGGCACACAAACTCTACCATTTATCGTCAAAATACCATCCAAATCAATAATAGCTATCTTCGCTTCACCTCTCAACACCTTATCATGAATCATGCATAATCTGGGATCCTCAAACTAATAAGCACAAATCTAATCAAACAAAGAAGATCTAGCCTCAACAAAGGCCAAAGTACTCTGAGGAAAAGAAATATCCAAACTAATCATCTATCTAGCAAGCGACTGAACCTCCAAGGCTAAGGGCCTCCCCTTAGCCCTTAATAATGCCAAACTCACCATACTAGTAGCCTTCCTGCTCAAAGCATCTGCCACCATATTGGCCTTCTCGAGGTGATATAGAATAGACACATCATAGTCCTTAAGCAACTCCAACCATTTATGTTGTCTCAAGTTTAGATTAGGCCGAGAAAAGATGTATTTAGGACTCTAGTGATTGGTAATTATCTCACAATGCACCCCATAAAGATAATATCATCACAACTTCAACACGAACACAACTGCAGCCAACTCCAAGTCATGGGTAGGGTAGTTTCTCTCATGCACTTTAAGTTGTCAAGAAACATAGGCTATCAACTTTCTCTTCTGCATCAGTACACCACCCAAACCCATACCAGAAGCATCACAATATACCATAAATGGAACTCCCTCCTCGGGTTAATCCAAAATAGGTGCTGAAGTCAACAAATCCTTATACTTTTGGAAGCTCCCCTTACAATTATCTAACCACTGAAATGCCATATCCTTCTGAGTTAATCTAGTCAACAAAGTTGGTATAGAAGAGAAACCCTGAACAAAACACCGATAATACCCCACTAAACTAAGGGAACTCCAAATTTCAATCACAAAAGTAGGCCTAGACCACTCACCAATAGTTGCTACCTTGGCCGAATTGACCATAATACTCTCTTTTGACATAAAATGGCCAAGAAATAAAATAGACCCAAGACAAAACTAGCACTTGTGAACTTAGCATACAACTTCTCTTTCCTCAATCTCTGAAGTATGGTCCTTAGGTACAGAACATGATCTGCCTTACTCTTGGAATAAACCAAAATATCATCCATAAACATAAAAATATCTCAATAGGGCTTGAACACTAGGTTCATGAACTCCATAAAGGCAGTCATGGCATTAGTCAACCCAAAAGATATTATCACAAACTCATAATGCCCATAATGGGTCCTAAAATCTATCCTCAAGAAATCAGACTCTCAAACTCTTAGTTGATGATACCCAGACCTCAATTCATCTTGAAGAATACTGAGGCACCCTGCAACTGGTAAGAAAGATCATAAATGGGAGGCAAAGGATATTTATTCTTGATGGTCACTTTGTTAAGCTGGCAATGGTCAGTACACAAACACATGGCACTATCCTTCTTCTTCAGAAATAATACAGGAGCACCCTAGGGAGATATACATGGATGAATAAATCCCTTCTTCAACAAATCTTCTTATTGTTCTTTCAACTCCTTTAACTCACCTAGAGCCATCTGATAAGGAGCAATAGATATGGGCTTTGTGCTTGGTTCTACATCAATAGCAAAGTCAATATCACGATCTGTAGGAACACCTAGAAAATTAGTAGGGAATACATCCATAAGCTCTCTAACAACCCTAGTGTCCTCCAAAGATAGGGATTCCTAAGAAATAGCCCAAAACATGAGCTAAATAAGCTAAGCATCCTTTCCCCATCATTTGACAAGGACGCATTTAGGAATAACACCCTTACGATTGGAGCTAGGTACTCCAGTCCATAATAACTACGACAAATCGGGGCAAGATAAGGTTATGGTCTTCGCATGACAGTCAAGAATAGCATGATAAGGGGATAACCAGTCCGTACCCACTATTACATCAAAGTCTACCATATCTAACCATATCAAATTAGCAATAGTATTTCTCCCAATAAAAGTCACAAAATAGCCCTAGATACCTGATTCACCACTATAGATTCACCTAGCAGTGTGGATAAATATATAGGCTCGACAAGCGACTCACACATAATATCAATATTAGAAGCAAAATAGGCCACAAATAGGAATAAGTAGAGCCTGGATCAAATAAAATTAAAGTTGAATGATGGCACACTAGAACCATATTTGTGATGAGTATATCAGAAGTATCTGCCTTGGCTCTATCTGGGATCACACAGCAAACTCTACGACCACCATTAGCCTGTAGGCCTCCACGGGCTCCACCTCTCCCTTTACCATGACCTTCTCTAGCACCACTTCTTATGCCCTGAGAGACGTCTCTAGCTGTTGCCTGAGGTCCTGAAGTCTAAGTTGAAGCTAAATGATGTGGACAACGATTGGTGAAGTGCCCAACCTCATCACAGACATAACAAGCTTTGGGGTCTTGCCCCTGAGACAACTATGCCAAAGAACCACCACGTCTGGTTAAACCAAGAGAACTATCCTAGCCTGTATGAGTAGACCTAGACCTACCACCACTATCATATGTTAGATAAGCTTCCTAGACTGCCAGGCCATGTCTCTGAGACCCTCTATCATAATGCGAGGTCCACTAAACTAACTATGCTGATGAAACCTCTTCTCGCCACCTTGTCTCTTATGCCTGATGCACTCTATAATGCAAGCATAATCCACTATACTCTAAAAAATACCTCTCGCCAATGCTAAAGAAGTTGTAGCCTCCTGAAGATACCTTTCCAAGACCTTGGCAAACTAACAAATCCTCTCAAACTTAGCAAGAATACTGGGCAAGGCATATTTAGACAATGTATAAAATCTAGCCTCATAGATAGAAACTGATGTAGAACCCTATTGTAGTATAGCAGACTTATCCCGATGACTATCTTAAAGGCTATATGGCATGAACCTCTCCAAAAATATATCAGTGAATTGTGCCCATGTCATGGCTGGAGATCTAACAGGTCATTGAGCTTCTACTGACCTCCACCACTCCTTGGTATTGTTGGTGAACTACTATGAAGTGTAAATGACTCCATGTGACTCAAAAATGGCCAAATTACATAGCCAATCCTAACACTTTGACGAAAAATCATAGACTCTATTGCAAGGGGTGCCATCGAACCTTGGGGCCCAATCTAACAAACCACTCAAAAAACTTCTGCTCTGCTGTAGATACGACTGGGCCAATTGAAGATGGCAATATCATAAAAAAGGGAGGTGCAATAGATGGAGCAATAGTCAAAATCTTAAACTCAGAACTCAAACTTAGCCAAGAGGTCTGAGGCAGAACCATAGAGTCATAAGAGAATCTGCCGGAACTATAGAAAGACCAATATGAATCATACCTAGCTCGAATGGGGCTATAGCAGGACGAACCGATACTATAGAAGTCGATACATCAATGGTAGCTGGAGCGAAAAGTGCTCCCTTTATTCTAGCCAATACCCTCAAGAGTAACTCCTGGATCGAAGGTGTAGTCTCTGGGGTTGAGGGTAGTGGAGTAGGATCTGTAGGCTCACTGGCTCATAAGTAGGCTCTGGAGAAGATGATCTAGACTATCCCCCTGGGGGACTTTCCCCTCTAGCAAATCCTTGACCTCTAGCCTTATTCCGAACTCTACCAGGTCCTCAAGTGGGACCCACATCAGCTGCCTCAGGTTCTCTCACTAATTGACAGGATCTAGTGATTAGCATCCGCAGAGAAAGAGTAGATTAGACACTTTCACAATGGGTAATGAAAAGAAACACACGAATGAAAGCAAGATGTGAAAGGTTTTTCAAATAATTATCTGATAGCCTCCCAAAGACAGGTTTGAACATTTACATATTGATCCACGAGACTCTACTAGACACCTTGCTCTTTACACATGAGCCTAACAAATCTAGAGCTCTTATACAAAACTTGTAATTACCCAAAATGGCTTGCAACTAAAAGAATAGGAAATAAAGAGGAAACCAACTCATATAACATAAGAAATCTCCCAAAACTTAGAGTCATGAGTGCAAGAGCATCCAAAGTAATATAGAAGCATAAATACACATGTATCAAAATAAAATACATAATGTCTAAAAGAAATAATGAAGAAAATCCCAAAGACCCATGGTGACTCAAGGTCTGAGCTAACTGGAAGGATCTAGATGGGAAGAAGACCAAAAAAGTGAATTAACTACCCTGTGCGGGTGCCTGTGCTCGATCTGTAAGGATGAAATAGAGTAGGGATGAGTACAGAAAAATGTACCAGGTATATTTAACCGACTAGGTAAGAGAAATCAAAATAAGCATGTTATAACGAAGAGCCCTATCCCTGCATTTAAAAAGGTTAGTACAAAATAAAATATGCACAATAATAATGAGCTAAGACATATTTAAGAACCTATAATACCATATAACCATAAATCTGAATAAGATGCACAACTTATTAGTCAAAATACCTAGTGTGTCACCGTCTATCAACCTACATGTGGTCAAGGTAATATCAGAATGCCACAACCTTGGCACTTGCCCGTGGTCAAGGGCTATCATGATGCCAAGTCCTTTTCACCTGCCTGTAGTTAAGGTATATGAAGTATGCATCTCACCATTACCTCCAACCCATGTCAAGGTGGTGCTACCAATGTGAAACATAATTCCTTTGCCTCGTATGCTAGTCAAGGGATGATACAAGCAACAAACAATAGATGTAAATCAATGGAATCACTTTTCCATCCTTTATCTCAACATATCAATTCAATTACACAATTATCTAACTAAATATCACAAATATCACATGAACATGATCAATAACTCAAATCCAGTCCTAAAAAAGTTAGTTGGACCTACCTTAATGCTGAAACAACACTCGAACAATCTATCGACCAACACAATCCACTAAATGATCCCCCAATTCGATCAACCACTATCAATAATAGACACTACTTATCAAGAGGAGCATTTTGATACCCATATTGGCATAAATTAGGCTTAGGGGTAAAATGGTCAAATATAGGGCTAAAATTTAAAGTTCCTGAATCTAAAAAATGACTTTAAAATCAAGTTCTACATGAATAATGAAGTTCATCGGTGAAAGTTCCATTAAAATCAAGCTTAAATTGAATGAGAAATTAGGATTTTAATTTTGAAAATCATGGTCTAAAAATCCCTAATTTTGGACATTGACAATCTTGAAATTTAATATAAAATAAAGACAAAACTTATGAAAATACTTAGAATAGTGTTAGAAATACTTACCCAACAAAATTCTTCAAAAATCCTTCTTCAAAATCACCTAAAAAAGCTTCGAAGTTTGAAATAGATTAAAGTGGTGTTTCCCGATTTTTAATACTTTCTAGTTGTAAAATGTTCTCCGCGATCGTGGAGACGTACCCGTGAACATAAAGAGTAAATAGAAGGGGGCACTCAGACACACAAGCACTTCGCAAACACAGACCAACCTGCTGTGAATGGTGAGAGTAAGCTTACTAAACATATGCGAATGTGGATGCTTTTCTACGAATGTGGAGAAGGAATTACACTTGTACTAGATATCAGCAAACCTAGCAATGCCAAGTCCAATTCCCTATTCGGAATGGACCTAGGAAACTTATCCAGAATCAAAATTTCACAAACCAAATATGTATCCATACCAGAAATAGCGATATGGACTCAACAGAATCATCAAAAGTCAGATTCAAGGGCTCCTCGCCATATAACAATGCAGGTCGATAAATCTAGTGTAAGACTCAAAATATCAAAACTTCCCTTTCCAACCATATAGATAGTTCAAATTTTTCCCAAAGTAACTTATAGAAGGATAAAGAGAAAATATCAAAATAAGCCCCCAATCTATAGTCGAATTTTCAACTACACACTTTATCTTCACGGGAGTTCTATCAACCCCCTAAACTATTTTAAGGTGAAATAAATTATGCCTTAAGTGTTGAATTGACATAGAGAATGTATTTCACTCGCTTTGAGAGAATGTATTTCACTCTCTTTGAGAGAGTGAATTGCCTATTTTTTTAATTTCTTTTTCTTTTTCTTTTTCTTTTTTCCTTTTTCTTTCTCCTTCTTTTTTATTATATATATTTATTCAAATATATTCCTCCACCATTATCATTGTTAAAGCTTCATCATCAGAGGTCTAGCAAAAAAATTTAGTAAATAGTGTAATTTATGAACAAATAATTCTTCAATAAACTTATTTAGCACACACCTAATAAATTAAACCTAATTTTTAAAAATAACATATTCATTAGTCAAAACTTTACTTTAAATTATTTCACTTCTCTTCTTATTTTTTCTTTTTTACTTCTCTTAAATTAGATTTGAATAATTCCCCCCTCCCCCCCAAATCCACCCCACACTTCATCATCTTCTTCACATTTCCCTGGTACTTTTCTTCACATTCATCTACAAAATTTCTTCATCAATTCTAATCATCAAACTACTTAGTTTTCACTTTTCAATTAAGATTCTAAAAGAAAAATTCATTTCCATAAGAATTTCTATTTTTCAACATCACAACATATTCCTCTCAATTGTGAACTCCAATAAAAATGGGAGGTGATTTCATCCTTTATAAATCACAAATTGGATATCTTTAGAAGCATAAAAAAATTATTTTTTTAATTTCTCTCTCCTTCTCCTTTCTTCACTTTCCAGATTTACTTCCACTTCCATTTCCACCTTGGTCACCCATTTTCACCACTGTCACGGCGGTGGGGTTGGTATAGCCGCTAACATGGATGACATCACATATCAACTAAGCCAACTCAGAATTGCATCCCCAAAGTCACGATAACATTATTTCGAGATGGCCAATGACAACAATCATCAATATCGCCGGTGGTAGCAGAAGGGAAAGATCTGTGTTAGGTGTAGCTATGGTGGGACCTCATGAGATTATGAGTTGGATTTGGAGATAGAGATGCCATTAGTTATAATGGAGGTTTTGTAGTTGCTATAATTGAAATTAAAAAAAGAGAAAAAAGAAGTAATTAAAGTAGTTACAAATTTATTGTATTTATTACGTGGCATTGACATGGCAATGATATGGCATGTGCATGTATTACACCATAAGATATATAACTGGTTATGACATTTTAAGGTGAAGTTGATTATAATTTTAAATAGTTCAGGGGGTTGATAGGACTCCTGTGAAGATAAAGTGTGTAGTTGAAAATCCGACTATAGGTTGGAGTAATTTTCATAGATAAGGCCAAAAAGGACCAACCAGATCATATGCTCTTAGAGTCACCTATGGTTTTCCTATACCTAATGATGATCTCTTTCTTATTTCTAGTTCATGCCGCCAAGAAGAGCTCCACACCAAAGAGGTACTCCCGAGCAACAAGCCCCTCTGCTTTAATAAGATGACGGTATGTGTCATGCAGATTTTAGAGCCACCTTCACCATATTGGCCCAATTATTAGCAAATAAAGTTAATAATAAGATCACCATTCCTCCCCAAGTCCCTTCTCCAGCCACTTGTGTTACAAACTTCATGAGGATGAGCCCTCTGGAGTTCTATGATTCAAAGATGGAGGTGGATCCCCTTGATTTCATTTATGAGGCCTATCGTATAGTAGCGATTATGGGTATTCCATCAAATGAAAAAGCTGACTTGGTGGCTTACCAACTAAAGAGGGTATGCAAGATTTGGTATGAGCAATGGGAGGATGAGAAGGGCTAAGGAGCAGGTCCAACTGGATGGGAAGAGTTCAAGTGGGGCTTTTTGGATTGGTTATTTCCAATTGAGTTGAGAGAGGACAAAGTCAAAGAATTTATCAACTTTAACCAAGTGTATATGAGTATGAGGGAGTATGTCCTCAAGTTCATTCAGCTCTCCAAATATGTTCCTTTTATGGTTGTGAATCCTAGGGTCCACATTAGCAAATTCATTTATGATGTTTCAGATTTAATATCCAAAAAGAGTGTAAGATAGCTATACTATTGAAGGAGATAGATATCTTCCGATTGATGACTTACGCCAAAGAAACTAAAGAGGAGAAGTTAGGAGAAAGAGGAAAGGAGTCCAAGAGGTTTTGAGTTGATGGTGGAGGATATTCTCACCAAAGAAGTAGAAGTCACAAGTTCCAATATGGCCAAAGGAAAGTTGAACAAGGGTCTACTAACACTTTTTATCCCCAGACCACAAAGATAAGGGGGTAGCTCCTAAGCCCCAAAACCTAAATTTCCCTAAGTGTGGTAGGCTTCATAATGGAGAGTACCTAGCTAGTTCAAATACTTGCTTTAAGTGTGGAAAGCCTAGACACCATGCTGAGGATTGTCGGAGTGGAGGTAGAAGGCCCCAAGGCCACGGTAGGCAACTTTAAGATACCCAAGGACTAATAATTTTTATGCTCTCCGTGGTCAACAAGAGGTTGAAGAGGCCCTGGATGTTGTTACTAGTATGTTGAAAATTTATGATTTTGATGCATATGGACTATTAATCATGGGAGATAATTTATAATATGTAACTCCTTTTCTTGCAAATAGATTTCATACATGTCCCGAGATCCTTCAAGCGCCTTATAAAGAAAGTACCCCATGTAGGAGAGTCCATTGTTGCACGAAAGGTCTATATAACTTGTCCTATCTATATCATGCATAAATTGTCCCTTGTGACTTAATAGAACTCTTTATGTTTGATTTTGATGTAATACTTGGGATGTATTGGTCGCATGCTTTCAATGTCTCTGTTGATTGTAGAACTGGTAGAGTCAAGTTTTAATTTCTAAAGAGTGCATGTAGAGGTTGGTTTTTTTCCTTCCTAAAAGCCAGAAAATAATCTCAACGGGTTTCATATACCATTTAGTAAGAGTCAAAGATGTCACTTCCAAAGTTCCTTATGTTGAGCTAGTCCCAACTATTAGTGAGTTCCCTAATGTCTTTTTGGTTGAGTTACTAGGTGTTACTCTTGAAAGATATATAGATTTTGACATAGACCTCCTACCTGACACTCAACCTATCTTAATACCTCTATATAAAATGGCTCCCATAGAAATAAAATTCCTATTTATCAAAGAAGAGAGCCAAGACAAACTCAAGTCATCCGGGATAAGAGAAGGAATTAAAGGAGCAATTAAAATATTTTTTGCAGAATGGTTTCATTAGATCTATGAGGTCTCCATATGGGTGCTCTGGTTTTATTTGTGAGGAAGAAGGACAAGTCACTCTGTATGTGTATAGACTAATAGTAACTCAACAAAGTCACTATTAAGAATGAGTATCCATACATGAGAATAGATGACTTATTTGACCAAATTCAAGGGGCTACATATTTCTCTAAAATTGATTGAGATCTAGGTATCACCAACTAAGAGTGAGAGAAAGTGACATTCCTAAGATAGCTTTCTAGACTAGGTATGGTCACTTTAAATTTTTAGTGATGTCACTCAGTTTCACTAATGCACTAGCTATATTCATGGACCTTATGGAAAGGGTTTTCTGTCACCACCCAAGCCTATGGCCTAAATGTGACACGATGAATGGGGAACCTGAAGGAACCCAAATCAAGCCTCTCAACTTATCATTACACATCATTGGTCACGGAAGTATGTAAAAGACATAAAACAAGAATAAGGGACAAAAAGGACTAAGGGATAGCTTACAAAAATAACATCAATAAAGGCTAAGGAGTCGTAAACAAACACCTCTAGATATACAGATGGAACAGGGGCCAAGACAAAGTAACCGCACTCACCCTCATTATCAAAATAGAACATAAGAAAGAGTATCAATACATAGATAATAGCAACATAGACTAAGGTCCCCAGAGTGGAGGACTCACCAACTAGCTTGGAGTATGATCGATCTAGCCGCGTGGGGGAAGAGGATGATCAACTTGAGCACTGGTTCCTACATGGTGATATCATATAGGCAAGAGTATGAGATCATATATTTGAATGTACTAAGTATGTGAGATACAATGCAAAAGTGATAAGATTCATAATCAACATGAATAACAATAGACAATATGCATGATATAGCAATATGTCATGTATGATCAACGCATAGGTAAAACATGTTTAAATACCTCATGCTCATATAAGATATCATAAGTGAAGAATAGACCAAGCTAGATTTCCAACCTTCGTTGGTTGATAATAGTCACACCCCATCATCCCAGGTGGTGTGGTACGACCCCCTAACATGGTTAATGATGGTCACACCCCATCATCCTAGGTGACGAAGTACAAACCCCTCACATGGTTGATGAGTGCAAACCCCCAACACGGTTAATGATGGTCACACCCCAATTATCCTAGGTGGCAAAGTACAAAACCCTCACATGATTGATGAGTATTAAACCAACACGGTTGATGATGGTCACACCTCATCATCCTAGGTGGTGTGGTACAAATACCTCATATAGTTGTGTATGGTCTTATGAAATACTTTATATAGAATTCATCATGTTCATAAGGTCATTTCATCATCATATAGTCAATCATATCATATCTCATGCTTTGGACCTTCATTTCCACAAGAAACCCTAGCCGGATATTTTATCAAACACTTTGAGGGTGCATAATGGGGGTAAAAGACCATGCAATTTAGAGATGAAATCATGCAAGAAAGTCTATCATAAAACCATCAATTAACACATTGAAACATCCCCAAGACATTCACATCAAAATCCCTCATCAAATCCAGCATTAGATCCAAGATTTGAAGCTCAAAACATGCTAAAACAACCATACATTTAAGAACTAAAATCACTGTCTAATAAATTTCTCAATATACAAGACCCATATGTAAAATAAACTTTAAATCATGCAATATTTGTAAAAAGGAGGCTTAGGAACTATGGGTGAAAGGACCCAATGGTTCAACACCACACACCTTAACTTTTGAGAAGTTCTTGGTGAAGTTGAAAATGGAAGCTTGAAGAAAATCCTTAGTTCTGGATGAGGGTTTTGAGTCATGAATTTTGGAGTGAAAATGTGGTTAAGTGTTTTGGGGAGTATTGGGAAATGTTAGGATGATATAAGGGTGAAATTTGGCTAAGTATATGTTAGAACCCGTATTGCGGTGTATTGGAACCATTACGAAATTTGGGACCAATGTTGTAATTTTTGGAAAATTCAGGACTTAAGTATATTTTTAAAAAGTTTGAGAACTCAAGTAGAATTTTTTAAAACATGGAGGTTAGGAATCATGTATCCTTCATTGAGCATTCGTGTGTCCTTAATTGGTTCACATAGGAAAAGTTTGGGGACTTCCTTAATTGGTTCGCATAGGAAAAATTTGGGGACCAAAGTGTAAATTTCTAGACTTGGAGTCTAGAAGGATTAAAAGAGTTGTCCCCACACCATGTGTTTTAATTCTATTGGACCAAGTGGTTGGAGGTGGGGTCTTGTGAGATTTATTAAATACATATGTTGCCTTCATTTCTTCAACAAGAACAAGGTCTAACACTTAGAAAGAGAAAAAAAACCTTCCATGTGAGAACAAGCTACGGCTTGCTACAATGAAAGAAGAGAAATTGTGTTTTTTGATTCTCTTGTTATTTTGAAACTATAAGCCTAGTATATTGGATCCCCCAAGTAGCGTAGAAGCGTTGGTTGGTCAAGAAAATGCCTCATTTTTTGGATTGGGCGATTTGAATTTCCTACAATTATTTTGACGCTTCAAGCCTAGTATATTGGGTCCACCAAGTAGCGTGGAGCCGTTGGTTGGTCAAGAAAATACCTCGTTTTATGGATTGGGCGATTTGAATTTCTTAAAAGGGGTTATAAGGTATGTTGATTTTTATCTTATTTTAGTTAGAATTAAAGCTTGTATGCATGTTGGTGAGTATTAAATTAAAAGAAAACCATGAAGAATTACTTGTAAAACATGAATTGTGAGCTTGGGGAAGTTGGGTTTGAAATTGGGGATGAGTATGTATATGAAGTTATATTGTTTTAAATCCATGTGATTGTGTTTAATTGGCATGAAAATAATCTTTGTGGGGTGGAAGAAGTATTGAAAATTATTTGTATGTATACATGAGGGTTGGTTCGAGTTGGGGTCCTTATAGGAAATATAATGTTATGTTTAACGTTGGGAGTTTACGTTGGGTGTTTGAGTGATGTATTATGGTTCTAGGAGTATATAGGAGTGCTTGAGTACGGTAATTATGTATATGAATTGTATGCTGCCCAGTTTTGTATTTTTTGGTAAAAATGAAGTTCGTTAATAAATTTAGTGAAGTTGTGGCCTTGGAAAGGCTTATTGTTGGTTGTTGGGTTGTTGTAGTTGTTGTTGATGATGAATTGGGGCCGAGATGGATTCTCGAGGTGTTCTAGTTTTAGGGGAGGTGCTGGCAAAATTTTTATAAAATTAGGGGCAACTTGGGATTTAAGGCCTATAAAGGATTTTAACTAATTATGAACGCTATTGTGATTTGTATAGACGTTGGACATCTAGAGGGATGAGTTGAAGTGACTTGACATCGGGATTAGTTTGACAAAGGAAGTAAGGTATGTAAAGCTTTCTGTCTCTTGGCATGGCTAAGTTAGAAATGGTAAGTGTGATAAGTCTTGAAAAACTCCATTTCTTTGGAACTCCAGCCCAAATATGTTTTATGTTCGTTCTTGGTCTTTCTTGTGAATAATGAGCTATACACTTATCTTTGGCATCCTTAAGAAAATGCAGGAATGGTATGAGATTGACAGGCAATAAGTTAGTTTGAAAACTAAAAGTTTTAATGGCTCCGAAAATATAAATGTTTGTAATCTTTGAAAGAAAGTCCAAAGTACATTGAAAATCATTTTAAGACTCTTCCTAGTAATTTCCATGACACAAGTAAGATGTGATCCTTCTAATTTAAGCTAGTTTAGTTCCCATCAGCCATGGGACCCACGATATATCTTTCTTGGAAACTTTAACATTTTGTTTAAAGACCTTAGAACAAATACTGTGTTAAGTTCGAATATGAATGTTTTACTATTTTTTTGAGATTTTTAATAATGATTTTATGCATATGCTCTCTCTCACGACTCTATTTGTGCTAATTATGATCTCGTTCACTGGTTCTCAGGCCAGTTGTTATCATGCGTAATATACTATATATAAATATTCCAAAGTTGGCTGGGTACGGTGGGGTTGGCTCGGCCCAAGGGTTGGCTCCGCTTAGTTTGGTGACATGGTGAGATTGGGCCTTTGGTTTGGTGGCTTCATGCCACATTTACTATGGGATTTGTGAGTACAGGGACGCCGGCTCACTTATCCTACGTTTGTGATTTGTGTCAAAGATTTTGGAGATTTGAACTTTCTGGTGTGATACTGTGGTATGGCGCGAGTTTGGAGGTCGCCATTGTTCCTGTACGTTATGCACCTGTTTGAACTTTTGATAACAAAGAAATATTTTTGATCTTTACATACACGTTCGACTCCTATCCCTCTATTCAGTCTGTTACTTTTATTTATATTTGTACCTTCTACTTTATATATTCGGTACGTACTTCATACTAACCCCCTTTGTTCGGGTGCTGCATTTCATGCCCGCAGGTACATACACGCAGGGTAGCGGGCCGCCAGCTTAGGATCCCTATCTACCTTTTATAGAGCTCCTTTGCTTCGGAGCAACTATTTGGTATATTTGTTACTTCTTTAGTTTGTACTATGTTCATTTGAGGGTAGGACGGGGCCCTGTCCCGTCTTTTGATTCAGTCTGTTTGTATAGAGGTCTGTGGACTCCTGTGAGTATGGGACATATCAGTTTGTATATTAGGTACGTATGCTGTGTATGTTGGGCGGTTTAACCGCAGTGGTGACCTTTTTGGCCCGCGTGTATATATATATGTATGTATTGTATGCTGGGACTTTCTGTGTGCAGGTGGGTAGTCAATAAAATAGAGGAAACTCTGCTAGAATTTCTGTAAATAAGTTAGTTATTATAATTAGATTCTGGCTTAGTAGTGGTGTCTGAGTGCCCTAAACGGGTACTAGGCACAGCCCATAGGTTTGGTCGTGACAGTGTAGATAAAAACACATTAGGAAAACTTTAGCTCAACACCTAGAATATTTTGGGCCGCACAGGAAAACACTGCCAGGAAAAATACACCTCTCCACATCGCAGAGAGGACAGGGAGAAGGAATTACACTAAAGTGCGCCCTTGGTGCATCGCGGAGGGAACATGCAACCTCACTGGAATTCATCACTTAAAAATTTATAATTGCTAATCTTTCGCTCTTAAATCAGGTTAGACCCTTTTCCACCTAATTTTGACCCCCTAATCACAAATATGAAGTTAGATTTCGAAATAGTCAATGGATTTTAAGATATACGGAAATTAAAATTCTGGGCATTTTGAGACACGTCTCACCCTTGGTAACATTCGTCCCCAAATGTAAAAGAAACATACAAGAGTGACCATGAGCAAATTAGCCCCAACACAAATGCAACTTAACATGTAAAACACTATTTTCAAATTCTCAACATAAGTGTATAATCATCATAATATTACCAACTTAAACATGAATGCATATGAATGACAGAGGGACTGAAATGTAAGACTTGAGATCACATGTGAGACTTAGGATTAGTACCTTAATTTTGAGTGGAGGGAAAAGATGAGGATACCACTTTAACATGTCCATTTTGGCCTCCCATGTAGCACTTTCAACTTGTTGGTTCCTCCAAAGGACCTTACTGGGTATCACTTCCTTGTTCCTCAATCTCTTTACTTGTCTATCCAAGATCTGAACCAAAACTTCCTTATAGGATGAGTTATCCCCCGTAACACCACAACATCAAGAGGCACAATGGCATTAGGATCACCAACACATTTTCTCAACATAGAGACATGGAATACCAGATGAACCAAATTCATTTCACTAGGCAACAACTCATAAGCTACCTTGCCAACCCTCTCTATCACCTCATAAAGACCCATATACCTTGGGCTCAACTTCTTTTTTTACCAAAGTGGACCACACCTTTCATTAGAGAAACCTTTAAATAGACCCAATCACCCACTGGGAACTCTAGGTCCTTCCTCCTTACATTGGTATAGAATTTTTTATCGACTTTGGGCTGTCCTCAACATTTCCCTAATCATCCTAACCTTCTCAAGAGCATTCATAACCAGATTCAGCCCCAATGAAGCCACCTCTCTAACTTAAAACCAACCCATCAGTGATCTACAATATCTCCCATAAAGTGCCTCAAAAGGAGCCATACTGATGCTAGAGTGACAGCTATTGTTGTAGACAAACTAAATCAATAAAAGGTGGTCATCCCAACTACCTTTAAGCTCTAAGACACAAGCCCTAAACATATCCTCAAGTGTTTGAATTGTCCTTTTGTCTTGGCCATCCATTTGAGGGTGGAAGGTCGTACTAAGGTGAACATTGGCACCAAGACCCCTTAGAAAAGACCTCTAAAAGTGTGAAGTAAATTGTGCACCACGAATTACTAACTCATGGATATACAACCTTGCATGCTCTTTAACCCTATATGTAGTCTTAACTGGTAGAAAGTGAGCCAATTTCTTCATCCTATGAACCATCACCCATATAGAATCAAAACCTTTCCTAGTCTTGGGCAACCTAACCACAAAATTCATTTTAATTACCTCCCACTTCCAAGTAAGAATCTTAATGTCTTGGGTAGGCCACCTGGCCTTTGATTTTTGGCTTTGACTTGTTGACAACTATGGCAACCGGAAACAAATTTAGCAACNTCAAACCATCAACACATGGCACACACAACCTACCTTGGTATCTAAGGGTCCCATCTCCTCCTTGGGAGAAAACCTCTATTTTACTCTCTTTCACGAAGGCCTTCAATTCAAGCAAGGAGGAGTCTAGATCTTGTTTTGCTATCATCTCATCAACCAAGGAAGATTTAGAATCATCAACAATAACTACACCATTACCCATATCTTCCAACCTAACCCCCAATCTAGCTAATATATGCACCTCTGTAGCCATCTCCCTATGCACACCATCCACATGAGCTAGGCTACCCATAGACATTTGCCTTACCCGGATGATAATGCATACTTATGTCATAATTTTTGAGAAGTTCTAGCCACTTTCTTTGTCTCAAGTTGAGATCTTTTTGTGTGAAGACATATTGAAGGCTCTTATGATTAATGAAGTTATCAACATACGCCCCATACAAATAATGAAGCCAAATCTTTAATCCAAACACCACGACGGATCATAGGTCGGGTAGTTTCTGTTACGACCCAAGCCTAGGGCCTAGATGTGACCGGCAAATAGGGAACCCGAAGGAAACCCAAACAAGCCTCATAGCATATCATTACACATCCTTGGTCGTGGAATAATTAAATGGCATTTGAAGAATGGAAATAAGGGAAAATGGGATGAAGGGAGAGCTTGTCATAACATAGAGTCAAGAGATAATAGAATCAGCTTATGGCATAAATACATAGCTTTATCTAACAATACCTCTACTACATAGATAATGGCGGGGACCAAGACATATAATCGAGCTCACCCTCATAATCATAAGTAAATGATAAAGTAAAGAGAATCTTAATACATAGTGTGAGAGAATAGTCCTTGTCCCTGAAATGGAGGACTCACCAAAGGATAACTTGAACAATCCATCTAGCTACAAGAAGACTTAATAGGAGCTCCAGTCCCTACATGGTGATATCATGTAGGCAAGAGTATGCACTAGTACATTTGAATGTACTAAGTATGTGGGATGCAATGTAACAATAGATAGACATCATAATCCAAAATACATAATGATAGAAAATAGGCATAATATAGCAATATGACATGTATGATCATTGCATAAGTAAAATATGCTTAAGTAAATCATGCTCATATAAGATATCATATGTAAAGAAGAGGCCAAGCTAGCTTTCCAACCTTGGTTGGTTGATGATGGTCATACCCCAATCATCCTAGGTGGTGAGGTATAAACCCCTTATATGGTTGATGTTGGTCACACCCCAATCATCCTAGGTGGTAAAGTATAAATCCCTCACATGGTTGATGTTGGTGACACCCCAATCATCCTAGGTGGCAAGGTATAAACCTCTTACACAGTTACCCGGGCTCTTATCCCCCCAGATTTGGCATGGTCTAGTGCAAAACTTTATGTAGGATTCATCATAAGTTCTAATGCAATACCTTATATAGGAATAATCATGTACATAAGCTCATTTCATCATCATAACATCATTCATATCATATCTCATACTTTGGACCTTCAATTTCGCAAGAAAACATAACTTGACATTTTATCAAATACCTTGGGGGTGTGTAATGGGGGTAAAAGAGCATGCAATTTAGAGATGAAATCATGCAAGAAAATCAGTGTTAAAACCTTTAATCAAAACCTTGTAACACCCCTCAGACATTCATATCAAAACCCCTCATCAATTCCAACATTAAATCCAAGATTTAAAGCTCAAAACATGCTAAAACAACCATACTTTAATGAACTAAAATCACTATGCAGTAAATTTCTCAATGTACAAGACGCACATGTAAAATCAACTTTATATCATGCAATATTAATTAAATGAGTGTTTAGGCACCAAGGGTGGAAGGACCTAATAGTTCAACACCACATACCTTAGCTTTAGAAAGCTTCTTGAAGAAGACTTTAATGGAGATTTGAAGCTTGAGTGAAATCCTTAAGATTAGTCTTGAGTTTGGGACTTGAATTTAGGGTGAAATATAAGTCTAAATGTTTGAGTAAGTTTTGGGGAATGTTTAGGATGATATGAGAGTGAAATAAGGCTAAGTATGTGTATTTTCAAGTGTGGGAATCCTTAGGCCCCAGACTTAAACGTCTTGGACCGAAGTCAAGAGAAAATAGGACCAAAATGGACTGCTCACTAGAAATTGTATTTTCTGCACGGTCGAGTTTTAGGTTAATGGGCATAAATCCTTCATCTAAACTCGAAATGAGGTAAAAAAAAGTGTGTTGGAAAGCTAATTCAAAGGGATTGCAGTTGGTAGGTCATGGGACACCTGTTTCTTTGTGTTCTAAGAGATATTCCCCTTCAAAGTGGATCCTCCTAAATAGCATATTTTGAGATTTTTGAATTTTGATACGGTTGATCTCAAATTCGGGTTAGACATATTTCCCACTCAATTTGACCCCCTAAACAAGAATGTGAAGTCAGATTTTCAAAATAACAAATGAATTTTTAGATATATGGAAAATGAGATTCCAGCCACTTACGAGGCACTTTTTCGAGCACCATTTTTTTAGGTCGTTTCAATTCCCTTCTTCCACTTTGAGTTGTCTCAAAGCATAGGCTATGACCTTACCATTTTGCATTATCACATAACCCAAAAAAATCTAGATGCATCATAATACACAACAAAATCCTCAAGCCCATCTGGTAGTGACAATATAAGTGCGGAGACAAGTCTACCCTTCAAAATTTGGAAGTTTTTCTCACATTCATCAGTCCACCCAAACTTAACCTTATTTTGAGTCAATTTTTTCATAGGAGAAGCAATGGTGGAGAACCCACTCACAAATCTTCTATAGTAACCCACAAGCCCCAAAAAGCTCCTAATATCCAATGGAGTTAATGGTCTAGGCCAATTCCTAATCACATCGGTCTTCTTAGTATCCAGTTTAATGCCATCTCCTGACACTACATGACCCAAGAATACAACCTCCTTCAACCAAAACTCAAACTTATCACATTTAGCATACAATCTCTTCTCTCTCAATTTTTGCAACACAACCCTCAAATGGCCCATATGCTCCTTCATACTATGCGAATAGATCAAAATATCATCATTGAAGACCATAACAAAGGAATCAAGGTAGGGTTTGAAGACCCTATTCATTAGGTCCATGAAGATGGCCGGTGCATTAGTCAACCCAAAGGACATCACCACAAATTCATAGTGTCCATATCTAGTCCAGAATGTCATCTTGGTAATATCATACTCCCTCAACTTCACTTGATGGTACTCGGACCGAAGATCAATCTTAGAGAAAAAGCTAACCCTTTGTAACTAATCAAACAAGTCATAAATTTTCGGAAGAGGATACCTATTCTTTATAGTGACCCTATTGAGTTGTCGGTAATAAATGCACATTCTAAGTGACCCATCCTTCTTTTTCACAAACAACATCGGAGCACCCGAAAGAGATTGACTAGGTCTAATAAATCTCATTTCCAATAAATCTTTCAATTACTCTTTTAACTCTTTCAACTCTGTCAGGGCCATACGGTAAGGGGGAATGGAGATAGGTTGAGTATCGGGAAGAAGATCTATGCCAAAGTCTATCTCCCTTTCGGGAGGGACACCAGGAAGATCATTTGGAAAGACATCAAAAAACTCATTTATAATGGGGACTGACTCAATGGAAGGGACCTTGGACTCCACATCTTTAACACTTACAAGATGATACAAACACGCTTAATGCATGAAATGAATCTACCCTTGACCACCACATCTCAACTTTCCCACTCAAGGATGGGTTCATTTGGAAATTAAAACTTGACCCTATGGGTTCTACAATCAATGGAAGTATAGTATGTATGCAACCAATCCACCCAAGAATGACATCAAAGTCTACCATGTCTAATTCAACAAAAGCACAAGGCAACAACTTGTTCAAAATGCAAATATGATAACTCCTATAAACTTTCCTAGCAACAATAGAGGCACCAATAGGAGTAAACACTTCATGTGACTCATGCAACAACTTGGGAACAACATGGAACTTTTCAGTAACAAGAGGAGTATCAAAGAAAAGAGTGGCACCCGGATCATTAAAAGCATATAATCAAAGCCAAAGATTTTCAACTACCAGTAACATCATCGGGGACCTCACCAACCCCTTGCCTCTTATGTAGAGCATAAAATCAGTTGTTCCTTGGGGCACTACCTTGAGAACCACCTCCACCCAATGGAATCGCATTAGCACCCTACACCTTGCCATGATTTCTTGATAATCTACCTTCTTGTGATCAAGCTCCCCATATTCAAAACATGCATTTGTACCCTTCAAACATGGACCTCCATGCTTCCTTCCATATCTTGGACACGCTTCTATAAGAGCCACACTACCAACACCTTGAGGGTTAGGGAATTCATTGGCAGGCCCTCTATTAGTAGCATGAGAAGGCCCTTGATCGTGGTGAAATCTAGCACCCTTTTGGAACTTTCCCTCAAAACGGGCCCTCTTGGCCTCATGGCCCCTTCTTTTTCTCAACTTTTCTTCTTTCATTTGCTCGGCATATGTCATCAAGTGAGACAAGTCCATGTCATCAATAAACATGGTGGACTAGCATTCTTCACATATCAAGTCAGAGACCCCCATAAAAAACTTATTCATCATTGACCTAAGATCGGCCACCAAGTGAGGAGCATACTTTGAAATTTAATTAAATTTTAGGGCATACTCCCTCACACTCAAAGCACCTTGTTTCATGTTCACAAACTCTACCAACTATGCCTCCCTAAGCTCAAGAGGGAAAAACTGATTAAGGAAGGCCAATTTGGGTTTAATACCTCATGTTCACAAACTCTACCAACTATGCCTCCCTAAGCTCAAGAGGGAAAAACTGATTAAGGAAGGCCAATTTGAACTCCTATAAAAGCACCACATTACCAACCCCCTTCTCACCTTTCCATTGCTCATACCAAATTTTGCTGCCCCTTTGAGTTGGTACGCTTCCAACTCTGCCTTTTCATTTGGCCCAATACCCATGATATTTAAGATTTTGTAAACCTTATCAATGAACTCTTGTGGATCTTCATCCACCTTTGACCCATGGAAAACCGAAGGATTCATCCTTATAAAGTCTCTTACCCTAGCTCCCGGGGTATTAGCATGAGGGGCTTGGGCCCTCTGTTGGACTTGGTTGGCATCTACTTGGGCAAGCATAGTAAGAGAATCTTGGAACTCACCATTATTAGGTTGCTCCTCGAGAGTTTGGGCTCGTATTCCCCTAGTGTTTGGCATGATCTAACATAGCAAAGAACAATCCTTAGGGGGAAAACTCACTACAACTCTATAGCATGACATAGAAAATAAAGAAGGAAAACATTTCCTAAAATGCCTCACAGCCTCCTATTCATAGCCATGGCACGCTTCACAACCATGAATAGGACTCTAATCTATACGGTGTGTTGGACTATGAGGATCTATCAACCTAGTGCTCTGATACAAAGTTTATCACAACCCAAGCCTAGGGCCTAGACGTGACACGACGAAGGGGAACCCAAAGGAACCCTAATCAAGCCTCTCAACTTATCATTACACATAATTGGTCGCGAAAGTATGTAAAAGACATAAAACAAGCATAAAGGACAAAGGGGGCTAAGGTATAGCTTGCAAAAACAACATCAATAAAGGCTAAGGAGTTGTAGCTCATATCATAGATACACAAATTATCCAAAAACACCTCTAGATACATAGATGGAGCGGGGGTCAAGACAAAGTAATCGGGCTCACCCTCATTGTCAAAATAGAACATAAGAAAGAGTCTCAATACATAGAAAATAACAATATAGACTAAGGTCCCCCAGAGTAGTGGACATACCAACTAGCTTTGACTATGACCCATCTAGCCGCATGGAGGAGGAGAATGATCAACTTGAGCATTGGTTCCTACATGGTGATATCATATAGGCAAAAGTATGTGTTAGTA
>DF360773.1:46754-57126 GCA_000787875.1 Solanum virginianum | reverse complement strand
TTAGAAAGGGTTTTGATTATATTTGGGTTGTGGTTGATAGGATGATGAAATCGGCTCATTTTCTACTGGTTAAGACTACTTATGGTGCCAAAGAGTATGCTAAATTGTACATTCATATGTTGGTGTGAACACTTGAAGATATGCTTAGGGCTTGTGTATTGGAGCTTAAGAGTAGTTGAGATGATCATCTTCCTTAGATTGGGTTGCCTATAACAATAGTTATCATTCTAGCATCGGGATGGCTTCTTTGAGGCTCTCTATGGTAGGCGTTGTAGATCACCGGTTGGGTGGTTTGCAGTGGGAGAGATGACCTTGTTGGGTTCGAATCTGATTATGGAGGACATGGAGGAGCAATATTCGTACCTCTTCCATTCAATTCAATCTTATGATAACACATTGAGTCCTTATATGATTCCAAGTCTTATGTTTCAGCCCCTATGTTATTGCATGCATTCATGTTTATATTGAGAAAGTTCATGGTGATTTTAACACTCATGTTGAGATTTTGAAAATGGGTTTTTAAGTGTGTTGTTGCATTCTTATTGGGGCTGGTCTCTTTATGATTACTCTTCTCTTATACGCTTCTTTGATATTCGGGGACGAATGTTTCCAATAGGGAGATATTGTAACGACCCCAAAAAATTGCCCGAAAATGTGCCTCGAAAGTGCCTGGAATTGTAATTTCCGTATATCTCAAAATTTATGTGTGATATCAAAAATTTGATTTCATATTCTTGTTCAGGGGGTCAAATTTGGAGTGGAGAATGGGTCTGACCTTGATTTTATATGCAACAGTTAGCAATTTTATTTTTTGTAATTTTTTATTTCCAAAATTGATGTTGCGGTACGTGTCGAGGCGCGCACGCGCCTTAGTGTATTTTCTAGTCCAGTTTTTTTGTCATGTCCAAGACTTTTAAGTCTTGAGCCTAAGCCTTTCCACACGAGAAAATACTTATACTTAGCCATTTTTTACCCTCATATCATTCTAAACATTCCCCAATACTCACTCAAATACTTAGCCAAATATTTTACTCCCAAATTCAAGTCTTAAAACCCTCTCCGGATCTAAGGATTTCCTCTCAAGCTTCATGTCTCCATCTCAATATTCACCAAGTTCATCTCCAAAACTAAGGTGTATGGGCTTCTTTCATGGGTTCCTTTCACCCATGATACCCAAGCTTCCTTTTACTTAAATTTGCATGATTTAAAGATGATTTACTCATGGGTCTTATTTATTTTGAAAATCACTATACACTATGTTAGGGTTTATGAAATTGTGACTGTTTTACTATATTTTGGGCTATGAATCTAAGGTCTAATATGAGAATTAATGAAGGGTCTTGATATATATTGCTTGAGGGTGTTACCAATTATCTATTGAAGGTTTTACATTGAATTTTCTAGTATGATTTAACTCTTGAATTGCATGGTTTTACACTAGCACTACACACCCTCTAAGTGTTTGATAAAATATCCGGTTATGGTTTCTTGAGGAATTGAAAGTCCAATGCATGTCTTATGAGTTGAATGACTATATGATGATGATATGATGATGAAATTAATATATGTGTATGGTATTCTCTATATAGTGTTGGAATGTGACCATGCCTTACTCGGGCATTGCGCGTTGGGTAACCTTGTCAAGGGATTCGTACCTTGATAACCTATCAGGAGGTTTGTACTCTGGCACCATGGGTGGTAGGGTGCGACTATCTGCCAACCTTGTTGGGGGTTGTACCCATCAACCTATCGAGGGGTTTATACTCCTGTACCACGGGTGGTGGGGTGCAACGATCGACCAACCTATTGGGGGGTTTGTACTCCGTTACCATGGGTGGTAAGGTGCGACAATCTACTAACCTATTGACGGGGTTTGTAACTCAATTACCAAGGGTGGTAGGGTGTGACGATCCATCAATAGTTTAATGGTCTCTTCTTACACATATGTTATGTTCTATGTAACCATGTTTTTCTTAAGCATTAATCATACATGTCATATTGTTACTATGCTATCTACTGTTTATCTCTATGCATTTTGACTAGGATGCCAATCTCTTATTCCATTGCATCCCACATACTTAGTACATTCAAATGTACTAATGCATATTTTATACCTACATGATGTCACCATGCAGGAACCGATGTACCGCTTGATCATCCTCCTCCTTCACGTGGATAGTACAATTGTCTCTCAAGCTTTTTGGTGAGTTCTCTATTCAAGGGATGTTGCTCATGATCTCTTGCTATGTACTAAAGATATCTTTCCTTTATTTATGTATTGACTATAAGGGTGAGCCCGATTGTTTGTCGTGGCCCTCGCTCTTATCTATGTAGTAGAGGTGTTGTTGGACATGATATGTATCTATGTAATGAGCCTTAACTCTCTTTTTTCTTGATGATTATGATATGGAAGTTTACCCTTAGTCCCAATTCCCCTTGATTATGCTTATCTCTTATTGCCATTTTAATTACTTCCGCAACCAAGGATGTATAATGATATGCTATGAGGCTTGTTTGGGGTTCATTTGGGTTCCCCATTCGTTGGTCACGTCTAGGCCCCAGGCTTGGGTCGTGACACCCTCCATCATAATAGTCAAGGTATATACCCCGTAACTAGTAGATGAACATAACACCCTCTATCATAATAGTTGAGGGCATAGCACCCCCTCAACAACGTGTGGTCAACTTGCAACACTATAGATACTTTTCATGAAATTAACATATAATTCATAGCTCAAAACATGCTTAAACAATCACATTTTATGAAACCCCAACATAATTTATATTCAATTTCATAATAGAAGATACCCATAAATAATCAACTTAAAAACATACAATTAATATGAAAAAGGAAGGTTGGGCACCACGGGTGAAAGGATCCAATGACTGAAATCCAAATACCTCAACTTTGGAGATTTCCTTGTTGAAAATTTGAATGAGAACTTGAAGCTTGATTGAATTCCTTAAGATCCGAAAGTGAGTTTGGGACACTTGAAATGGGTGAAATATTTTGCTAAGTGTTTGAGAGGGTTTTGGGGAATATCTTGAATGATATGGGATTGAAAAATGACTAGGTATAGGTATTTTTATGCGTAGGAAGACTTAGGCCCAAGACCCCAGAGCCTTAGGTCAAAACTGAAAAAGTGGCAACAAAATACACTGCTCCACAACGGGTCCGCATCGCGGAGCCAACACAATAGCATCTGGAAGTTAAAATTTTTAGAAAACAAAATTTCACTACCATTGCTCTAAAATTGGGGTTATACTCATTTTCCACTCAAGTTTACCCCCTGATCAAGAATATAAAGTCAGATTTTTAATATCACGCACGAATTTTATGATATATAAAAATTACGATTATAGGCATTTTCGAGGCACACTTTTTGGGGCATTTCATATCTCATTCTTGATAGTGATTTCATGTTTTAGAGCCAATTTTGTGGATTCATTCATCCAGTTTGCTAGTTCACGGTTCAACCTTCGAGATTATGGTAATTTAGAGTATCGTAGAAGGGAAAAAGACATGGATTTGAGTTGATTGGGACTTCGATTAAGGCAAATGGACTTCTAACCTTTTGTTAAATATGATTAAACCTTTTATTATCCTATGTATGTTGGTTTGTATGATTTGTGACGTGAGATAGAATTATACAATTATAGGCTTTGATCATGAGATTTTGGATTGGGTAATTGCAAATGTTGTGAATCCTTGACTTGTGAAATAATTGTGGGATTGTGAATACTTATGAAATTGTGGATTATCTGATTTTTGATTGATTTGGCTATTGATTGAATTAAGTGGACTCTAACCCTTATTAAGTTTATTGAACTTAGAAGTTAATTCCAATGTGAAACTCGAGAATTAGTGAACTATTCTAATGGATATGATTTGAGTAATGACGAGGTAGAAATGATGACATGTATGACTTAAATCCTGAAATAATGTCCATTGTTGTTGACTTAGACTTATGAGATAATTTTATTAAATGAGCTTATGACATCATTATTGATAATGTGAAAGTGTTTATGATGTTCTGATTGTCGAACTTTGAATTATATTACATGGAATTATCTATTGAATCTCTTATGTGAAATGTTGAGCTAAATGTGTATGATGAGATGGTGTTAGAAATTATGAAACTAATTTCTTGAGAAGTAAGAACTCAAATGATAAATTGTCTGAAGCTATAATAACTATGAGTAATTGAAAGAATTAAGCTATGTTATATTGTGAGAATTACGTAATTATTTAATGATAACTCAAATATTGAAAGACAATGAAATGATAGATTGTAATATATGTGATCTTGTGAATCTTTTTATACTGCTATTGTGATGGATCTTATATTGTGATACGATTGATATTGAAACTAATATGATATTGAGACATTAATGATATTGATAGTATGATAATATTGGAATCGTTATGATGTTGACATTGTGATATAATTGAGATCATGTGCATTGCATTCACTATTATTTGTAAATTTGATACTTGGGATGGCTATGACCGAGAGATGAGTAAGGTAACATGTAGATTAGTAGTCGAGGTCTCAATCAGTCAATGTTGAGGTTTTTGTCGGCGAGCTGAGGTAATATGCCAGCTGATATTGGGTCTGAGGTCATTTTCGAATGGGTAAGCATTGGTCGAGGTTACTATCGGTAATATTCACGGATACATGGTCCTTGTGTGGCCCCTATAGGTTCGGGTCTGATGTTATCGATGATTGTGTATCATAGGAAAGACATGCATAATTACTATTTGACATTGCATCTCATTATTTACATCTCATGGCATTCACTTCAGCTCATACCACTCCTGCTTACTATTATTATATAAATTGCTTAAGACGGGTTATCTATTGTATCATTTAACTTGTTTATAGTTGGACCTTTTAAGATGTGATGCTATGTGATGAGTATATCTATATTCTTGTGATTTCTCTATATTGTATACATTGTGCTGGAACTTTTCTGAGTGCAAGTTTATAGTTCGGCAGTATGTGGTTGGGTGTTAAGGAGTACTTGTGTTCTTCATTAATTTACTTTAGATTAGTTTTATTTATTGAGTACCTTGTTGTTTGGTGCTCACCCATTGCTACATTTTGTAGGTTGAGAGCTCGGCCCCGTTTGGTAGATCTTCCTAGTTACAGGATCGAGCTTTTGGATCCCTTGAGAGGTAGTTGTTTGTGTCTTCGACAGACCTTCGAGGATTTTATTTTATGTTATGTTCTATTTGAGAACTAGATATTGAGACTTATATTATCATTTAAGTATTCTTAGTATTAGAGGTATGTACATGTAACACTAGTTCTAGGATGGTGGTACTCTTGATTTCCTATGCTTTGTCTTATTAGACTATTTTATCTTCTGTTTTTGTAAGGGATGTTTAGGTTTGGGCTGACTCGCCTTGGTAGGTTAGGTGAGTGCAATCACACCTGAATTTTAAATTGTGACAATTTGGTACTAGAGGCCCAGGTTCATAGGTCTCACATGTGTACAAGCCCAGTCGAGTGGAGTCCTAAGGGTTGGTGCAGAGACATCTGTTACTTATCCTTGAGAGGCTAATATCCTTAAGAGGCTTTGGAGACTGTTAGGAAATTCTTTCTTGTTCTTTCAATTCCTATCATGTGTGGTTATTGTTAGGCTTTTAAATGTTGTGCGATCGTATGCCTGTGCTCGTGCATGTATCTACCCTAGTAGGTGATCCTTTAGTGGCAGGAACTCGTGCTTGGTGTTTTGTATAGGAATATGATATGTGATTATGTGGCTTGGAATTCAATCCAGCTCTAAGAAAGAGGTAATGGACTTAATGGATAATGTGTTGTCAGCCTGGGATTGTCCTATAATTCAAAGAGATTTGGATTTTGGTGGAGGTTTGATGAGGTATGTTAAAGGTAAGGTATATGAGACTGATTGGAGGACTTTATTAGCACTGTATTCTTTATGATTACCATTCAACATCGAGGGCAGTACTTTCCTAGTCTATTAGATATTTAAGCAATCCATAAATATGGCATAATGTGGTTAAGGGCAAAGGATCACATTGTGTTAATTGAAATCATAACTTCTACTACGTCTTCTTGGAGTGGGTATATAGCAGGAATGATTATGATACAACTGTCATGATGCTATCTATGTCTATTTGTCTAGGGTTAAGGGTTGTATTGCTTTTGCTACCCATATAATGTGTGGAAGAAGGTATATTGCTTGGTGAGAGATAAAACTAATTCGATTATGTGTGACAATTATTCAATGAGAAAAGTATGGACTATTCGAGCAAGAACTTCTCAGGAGGTATGATGCATTCTAGTGGTAAATCTAGTTAAGTGAATCATTATTAAAATGCCTTATAGCCTCTTATTCATAGTTGTGGCATGCTTCACACCCATGAACAAGACTCTATTTGACCTGATGTGTTAGATATCCAAGCATGATCTTGCATTAGTTATATACAAGGACGGAGGTATTGCTCTTCAAGCATGAACACTAGTTACTAAGGAGTTATAAGTTGTTTCACTTACTCAGGAAGTGGATTTGGCATTACCATCACATTTGGGGAGAACCAATTAGTTGTTACTATGGATACTTGAGTTTGGAATCGGTCATAAGGAAAGTCATAGTGACAAAACTTGGAATGGATATTTATGTTTAAGTGTGGATTTTATTCCAGATATCTATATGGGGACTAGTGACCTTAATATAAGCCAAGAGAAAGTCCATTGATATTGAGATGGCAAGCATATTGACTAATGAGGTTTCGACAAGTTCACTTGTATGATTGTAATTGGGAATTCTAGAAGGAAAATACATATGGATAATTGGTTGAGTCAATAAATTTGGCTCGTATGACTTGGGATTAGGTTACCATATAAAATATAAGATTAGGTTTGTAGTATGGCAATCGAAGGTGCACGAGCATTGATTTGACTTTGTATTTTAAATAATATAAATAGGTTTTTTAGGTTATTTTTTGCACAGAACAGTAAAGAGTCACAAAGAAAAAGTGAGAAACATTGTGAGACACTTGGAAATAATATTTTGTGTTATTGATTCATACTTGTGATTCTTGGTGAAGAGCTTAGATTTCTTGTTCTTAATTTGATCCATGTAAGTGCTTAATTATGCTATTTAATTTCATAATTCTTGCATCTACACTGATAATGAGTAGCTAAATTCACAACTAGGGTTGTGGGAACCATGAAGAACAAACATGGTAAAATCGAATAATTCGTAATTGTTGAAAAGTATGCATGCATGTATTAATTAATTCTCTTCTATTTGAATACCTTTCAATGATAGCCAACGTTAGAACTCTCTTAGTGTTACTAACTAGATCAAGGTAGTAATGAATAGGAAAAGAGATTAATAAATAATATTCGATTGGATTCGATTGATGTTCCTAATCTAATCAACCAAACTGGATCAAGGGGAGGTCGTACTGGAACAATAGGTAATGGTTAGTAATGTCACACTGCGGCAATGTAATACTGCGGGGATAGATCAAATCACATAGTGAAATTTACCTATCGCATGGATCAAAGGGTTTGGTAAACTTAACTTACTATTTGCATGCTATACACTAGAAAAGAATTCGATTATCTGGTAACACCAAGTTAGGGAATCATTGGGAACATAATACCCTAGTTACTCTTCATACTAATTTTGCACTTGTCTTAGTTTAGGATTTCTTTCTATAGTTTTACAAATCCCCTCCCCCTTAGGGGTGATAAATAGGTTAATCAATTTGAACTACTTGAAATATCTCTAAGTCTACCCTATTCCCTATAGGATCGACCCTAACCTCGGTTAGGTTATATATCTTGACAACGACCACTTTAACCTTCAAAAAGGAGGTGTAGTTTGGGTGATATCAGCATGGCAGTGCGGCATTCTTCGTTGATCAAGTTAGATACTCACGACACAAACTCGTGCATCCCTGTCCTAGGATCGATGACCAAGTGAGGAGCATATTTTAAGAGGTTGTCAAATTTAAGGAAATATTCCCTAACACTCATGGAACCTTGTTTGAGGTTCATAAACTCCGTCATCTTTGACTCCCTTTGCTCCATGGAAAAGAAACGATTGAGGAAGGTGGTCTTGAATTCTTCCCAACAGATAGGCTTTCCATTCACCCTCTCCCTCTTCTATTGAACAAACCACAATTGAGCAAGGCCTTTTAGTTAATAGGTTGCTAGTTCCGCTTTCCACTCTGAGCTTACCCCCATAATGTCAAGAACCTTGTACACCTCATCGATGAATTCTTAGGGGTCTTCTTCAACTTTGAAGCCATAGAACTCTAGAGGATTCATTCTTGTAAAATCCCTCACTCTTGAAGCGGGGGTAGGAGCACAAGGAGCATGAACTACTTGGGTGGCCATGGCCCTTGCCAATAAAGTGACTACATTTCAGTATTCTGCATGAATAACCCCTTCTTCTTAGGGGACTTGTGGAGCCGAAGGGGCTGATCCATCCTCGAAGTGAGAGCTCTTTGTACCGCTCTTCTTTGAGGCATGATATAAAATGGCAAAAGGTCATCCATTAGGAATAGAAAGTCTCAATTTAACTCCTAAAGCACAACAAAGAATATGAAGAAGTGAATCATTATTAAAATGCCTTATAGCCTCTTATTCATAGTTGTGGCATGCTTCACACCCATGAACAAGACTCTATTTGACCTGATGTGTTAGATATCCAAGCACCATTTACAAACCTAGTGCTCTGATACCAAGCTTTTCATGACCCAAGCCTAGGTCCTAGGTGTAACACGACGAATGGGGAACTCAAAGGGACCCCAAACAAGCCTCTAGAGTGAATATGGCACATCCTTGATTAGGGAAGCATAATTAAATAATAAATACATACTTCTAGGGGAAATAGGACCTTAGACTCAAGCTATGGGGATGTTATAGGGAAGCAGATTAGCATAATCATATAGCAAATAATATCTAAGTGGCGGGTAAGTATAAGTCACAATATGGGGGTATTAGGAACTTAGGACTTCCATCTCATCAACAACATACAACAAGCATAAGAAGGGAATAAGGTCTAAGGAAGTCGTCCATAATACATAAACATAACAAGAGTCGAGCTCATAACATACATATCTATATCTAACAACACCTCTAACATGAGTGGAATAGGGCCCAAGACATCTTTCGATCTCATCCTCAAAATATAAATATCCATAAATATACAAGTCTTAATAAAGCATAAAAGTAAATGGATATTGTCCCCAAAATGGAGGACTCACCACAAGCAATCGTCGACCAAACCTTCTAGCCAAGTGGAGGAGGAGAAGGATGAATAAGAGCTTTGGTCCCTACATAGTGAGATTATGTAGGCAAAAGAGTATGTGTTAGTACTTAGAATGTACTAAGTATGTGAGGTACAAATACAACAAGAAATATAATGTATAATGATACGATGATAGATGCTTAGTCAAAATGTACATGCGGAATCATCAAGTCACAAGATATATCATACATAGGTGTGAGAGGATCATAACTGACATATAAGACAAAATAAGCACTACTTGGAATTTTGATGTTCACTCCACACCAGATAAGGAGTAGTCTACTTTGCCAAGGTAAACTAAACACTCACCTTATGACATGACCTTTTTCAGGAAGTGTCTCATATACCTCTTATCTTACGGCATAGCCATTTCGATAGGTGTTATCAGTTAAATTTACCTTACAGCATTGCATTTTTGGTAGATACAAGCCCATATAGGGAATCAATAGCATGAACCTATGGTCGCACATAGTTTAAGGACAATGGGAGACTACCAAGGTCCTCTTGGTGCTAGATCACAATCCCACAAAATACTTGAATCATAATCATAGTTATATTAATCATTATCTCAAAACATCATAATTTACTTCTCAAAGTAGCTCATTAAGAAATAGCTTATAACATTAAAGATAGGGCTATTCATCATTCTTAACATTCATATCATGTTCATGAGCTCATAGCATACTTGTTGGTGCTCTTATTAGTCTCAACATGTGTGACATACATATCTTGCCATAAGACATTCATTACATGAGAAACTTGGCATGCATCTTTAATCAAATTATGGTGGGTACATGTATATAATTTTAGAACCAACAATTCAAGAGTAAATGACATAAGAGGAGTAAAATAGGATCACTTAAGCATTATTTAAAATAACCCATCAAAGGCATTAGAAGACTTGGCTAGGGTATCCATTAAATCCTCACTTAAATCATAGATTTCTATAAGTTTCCATGACTTGTAAATAAATGAGGAAAAGGAATGGTTGAACTTTATGGAGTAAAGGTCTCCATAACATATCTTGATATGATTTAATGAAAGAAAATCTGATTTGAAAGTGAGAAAATCAAAA
>DF360773.1:13611-30484 GCA_000787875.1 Solanum virginianum | reverse complement strand
CACTCCAACAGATTAGTTCCCAAGAGAACTCAAGAAACTGGAACCAACTAGTAACTTCGTGAGCTATGGTACAAGGAGTAGGGGCAGTTGTTTCTCAGATGTTTTAAATGTAAGTTAACATAGTTTCATGGAATGTAATGGGACTCAATGATCCAAGAGGCTACTGATCAAAACATGATGAATAAATGGAGGGCAGACGTGTATTTTTTCAGGAATCCAAAATTAGTGGAGATATAAGAGGGTTATATAAGAGATATAGGCAAATAGGAGGGCCAAACATGCACAATTAGAGGCATGTGGGACAAGAGGGGGTATCATTATTGTATGGGATAGTAACATTTGGGAGGGCAAAGTTTGTGAAGTAGGGGCTTACTGTATCACATGTAAGTTCACAGCGAAGACTCGGGTCTTTGAATGGCATCTATCTAGTGTCTATGCTCTAATAGTAGAGACGAAAGAGAAGAAGTATGGGGGGAATTGGGGGGTAGTAAGGGGCTTGTTTAGTGGACCTTGGGTGGTAGCCGGGGATTTCAATGAAGTAAGGTATCCATCAGAAAAGAACTGCAATAGATTGGAAAAGGCAATGGGAGATTTAGTTTATTTCATAGAGGATATGGAACTACAAGATTTACCACTGATAGGTGGTAAATTCACATGGAGGAAAGAGGACAGGCAGAATATTGCAGCAAGACTAGACAGATTCTTGATATCTGAGGAATGGGAAGTCTCCTTTAGGAAGATTAAGCAATCAATCTTACCTAGGGTTACATCTGAGCATAATCCATTCTTGTTGGAATGTGGCAATTGGGAGAAACAAACCTCTTATTTCAAGTTTGAGGATTGGTGACTACAGACTCAAGATTTCAATAAAAGCATTAGAGAATGGTCGAATTCTGTTACTTATGTGGGAAGACCAGACTATTTACTAGCTTGTAAGTTGAAGCTACTAAAAGTCAAGGTGAAAGAATGGAGCAAAACACTTCAGGGCAACCTTGGTATGCAGAAACAATGCACTCTCAACCAACTAACTGAGCTAGATTTGATTCAAGATCAGAGAACTCTTTCGGAAGATGAGTCCTCCTTGAGAGCAGTGTTGACTGTGGAGTTGGAGGAAATTGCCAAGAGAGAGGAAGTGGCTTAGAGGCAAAGATCTAGGGCCCTTTGGCTCAAGGAAGGGGGAAGGAACTCAAAATATTTCCACAGGATTGCTAACTGTCACAAGAGGTACAACATTGACAAATTGATCATAAATCGGGCCAAAGTTACTGAACCAGATGGGATCAAAGATGAAATAATTAGATTCTATTAGAAACTATACTGAGTCAGAAGTATGGAGACCTCAGTTCAATGCTAGTGTTCAACACATGATCAGAAAAGAGAATAACATTGCATTGCAAGGTCAATTTGAAGAGCAGGAGATCAAAAACAGTGTGTTCTCATGTGCAAGGGACAAAGCATCAGGCCCGATGGGTTTTTTTTTTTTATTTGCACCGGGTGTCCAAGTCTCTTTGAGCCCCGACTAATCCCGGGGGTGTACAGGCCCTCGGCAAGGAGTTTTCCGCAAGTGCACCATGGTTAATTCAGGTTTTACCCAGTCTGATGGCCTCAGAAATTGTTTGCACCCAGTGAGGTTTGAACTTGAGACCTTGAAAGGGAGCAAACCCCAAGACTCAAGTCAATTGCCACTAGGCCAACCCCTGAGAGTTGGCCTTCTACATACAGTTCTGGTAAGTGATTAAGGAGGAAGTGGTAGCTGCTATCCAGAATTTCCATGATCAAGGATATTTTTGAGAAAAGCTTCAATGCCACTTTTATATTCCTAATTCCTAAGAAAGTGGGAGCATCTGAATTGAAGGATTTTAGGCCAATTAGCCTGACTGGGAGCTTCTACAAAATCATCTCAAAGATCCTAATAGAAAGACTCGAGAGGGTTATGCCAAAGTTAGTAGCTGACCAACAAATGGCCTTCATAAAGGGCAGGCAAATTATGGATGCCATTATGTGGCCAATGAATGCGTGGATGTGAGAAATAGATCCAAAGTCCCAGGAATTCTCTGCAAGCTAGACATAGAGAAAGCTTATGACTACTTGAACTGGGAATCCGTGGAGTACACTCAGGAGGATGGGGTTTGGCAACACCTGGATAAAATGGATGAGGTTTTGTATGACTACAACGAAGTTCTCTGTTCTAATCAATGGTTTACCATCCGGCTGTTTTTCCTCTAAGAAAGGATTGAGACAAGGAGACCCCTTTCTCCTTTTCTATTTATCCTAGCTATGGGAGGTCCTAAGTGATATGCTGAAGATTGTTCAGGTAAATAACAGAATTAGGGGCTTCAAGGTGAGCGAGGGGGATTCACTGGGTGTTTCTATCTCCCACTTACAATATGCTGACGACACATTAGTGTTTTCTGATGCGGAGAGTGAATAACAGAAATACCTTAGGGTTATTTTCTTTTTGTTTGAAGCAATATTTGGACTTCATATCAACTGGGGAAAGAGTTTTATCTACCCAGTGAATGAAGTACCAGAGATCAGTCCCCCTTGCAAACATTTTAGGTGGCAAGATAGGGAACTTCCCACCACCTATCTTGGCATGCCTTTGGGAGCTAAAAGTAAATCTCTAAGCATCTGGAACTCTGTGGTGGAAAAGTGTGAAAAGAAGCTGATTAACTGGAGAAGTCGATACTAATCAATGGGTGGTAGAGTCACTCTGATCAATAGTGTTCTTGATGCCTTGCCAACCTATATGATGTCCCTCTTTCTTATGTTTGGGAAGATCATCCAGAGGTTGGACACCTTGAGAAGGAATTTTTTATGGGAAGGTAATGGAGAAGGGGAAAAGACATTTCATTTGGTTAAGTGGGATGCTGTTATAACCAACAAAAGAAATGGAGGTTTGGGAATTAAGAATTTGAAGGCACATGATAAGAGCCTTCTGTTAAAATGGCTTTGGAGGTTGGCAACATATGATCATAGCTTGTGGAAGGACATTATCATTGCAAGATATGGCAAGGACCTTGGACTATAAAGGAGGTTAATACTCCTTGTGGTGTGGGTCTATGGAGAACTATTAGAAATCGGTGGCCACGAATGTGGAGTAATTCTGTTATTAATGTGGAGAATGGGAGGAAAACTTTGTTTGGGAATGATATATGAGTGGGACAAATATCTTTGAGACGACAGTTCCCAGATATTTATATTGTCAATCATCTGAAAATGGCTACAATTCTAGAAGTCAGAAATGAACAAGGATGGAACCTGACCTTCAGAAGGTTCCTCAATGACTGGGAAGTGGAGAAAATGACTCAATGCTTCAACAAACTGGAACTAACCAAGAACCCCACCTTTGAGGAAGACAAATTGATGTGGAAGGTAGATAAAGATGGCAAGTTCAAGGTGAAATCAGCCTATAAGTTAATGGACGTTTCAACCAAAATCAATGAGTTGTGGCCCTGGAAGAGGATCTGGAATGTGAAGATACCACAAGGAAGCTTGTTTCACATGGCTTGTTGCAAGACAATCTGTTCTGACTCAGGACAGCTTAATGAAAAGAGGAAGACAATTATGCCCCAGATGTTTTTTTTGTGAATCTGAGATAGAGATAGTAAACCATCTTTTCCTGCCATGTAAGGTGACTGAGAAACTATGGATGTATTTACATGGACCATGCCTAGAAATACTGCAGAAGTACTAGCATGTTGAAATAGAGATGGAAATCAGTCAGGACACAAGGAAAGATGGAAGACTGTCCCTGCCTGCATCTGGTCGACAATATTGAGGGAGAGAAATCAGATATATTTTGAGAACAAGAGCATCCCTTTCCAAAGCATTAAATTGAACTATTTAGTGAGCTTTTACATTTGATGTAACCACACTGTACCTAAGGATCCGAGGGATATCACCCTTATCTTAGATAGTTTATGAGGGAGATAAGTGTTTAGTTTCTTTCTGACAAACCCTCTATACTTTTAATGTAACTACTACAGGAGTTCACTATTGGTATACTTCTATGCATACAATACCAGTTAACTTTCTCCAAAAAAAAGAAAACGAAGAACTAGTGATTGAGCGACCATTTCCATTTAGCAGTATTCATCTTTTCCATGTTCACATACAAAATTAGGACTTCTTCCTGCTAATGTGGTTGATGATTCTACTGATCAGTAATGAAAAGTATGTAGTGCTGGAAGAACAAAGAGCAGTTCTTGCATTTTTGAATTGTGTGTAGTTAACAGGTATTATGGTGCTGGAGGAAAAAAAATGATGTCCTTGCACTAATTTTGGTTGTGGGTAACAAGTATTAGTATGCCGGTGTTGTAGAAAGGGGATTCTAGTGTTGGTGCGAGACCAAGCGTATCCAGTGCTTAAAAAAAATTTAAATAGCTCCACTATGAAATAAGTTAACAGTGATAACTGAAGAGGAGAGGTTCAAGGTGCACTCACATGTCTAAGGAAATTAACATGATCAACCTCCAGGAAGGATGGCATCAGACCGGCAAAAGCATAAGCTGTCGAAAATGCAAGTTCAAATGCTCTGTGCATCAGGAATCCCCCAAAGATCCGACCATGGATATTTCTTTGCTGGGGCTGGCAAATCAAAGAATTCTCAAGGCGGGTATCTTTGAGAAGAATGGTGTCCCGATCTGCCAAGGCTGGCATGTCACAGAATATTCTACCTTCAGCTAATAGTTCTTCAAGTCTGTTAACTCCCCCATTTTCAATCTCCTTTTTGTCTCCCCCCCTCTTTCTTTTCCTAAGGTTATTTCTAGCTTCTGCAGCTTCATAGAGCAGTTTTTCTTCTTCGGTCTCAGGACATAATCGATTCACTGGAGCAGCTTTCCCTGTCTTGTAATCACGAGCAACAAAAATGAAGTTTGCAGTCAGAGCGACTGATTCTGAGGGATCACTGCTCCCTGCAAGAAAATCATCCACATTAAACAGGATTTTCAAATGTCAAAAAGATATTCAATGTGTACAATTTGAATGCATAAAATGTAAAGTTACTTTGTGGGATTTAGTTATCAAAGGAATAAAAGATATGGTGAGACAGAATGAAAGAGAAGCTAGCAACACGTAGTGATTCACCACTGTATTTAATGATGAGTTAGCTGTAAAACATAATAAGCTCCTTTCTTAGCTTTATTAAGAGTTTCACTGGTGTTGATGGGAGAAAAAGCACCACAAGTGAGAAATTGAAAGAAATGTGTGAATAGCAGGCACATAGAAGTAAAGAATATTCTCTAGGTTACGATTTGTCATAACAGTACAAAAGCATGTATTATATGGCTAGGCTTGACAAGAAGTATCATTCCTACAAAAGAAAAAGACCTACAATCATGAATTGTGCATCAGGTAATTTTTTTAGAGGATGACAGCAATGCTGGCATCCTTCAACTACTAATTGCCATGTGTTAAGGGTTCAAGTCAAAGAAGGAACGATTTGAAATTTAATAAGCTGATGTGGGCTTAAAATAAAAAAAAAAGCAAGATTAGATCTCAAAACCAGGTCTAGGTTAAGATTGTCATTGTTTTTCTAACTTAACTAATTCACATACTAGGTACATAGAAAAGGGTAAACTACATAAAACATTTTCTGGTCTCTTTAAGTGTTAGTCTTTGCTACGAACTAAGAGATCCTTCTTTTAACAAGTATGAAATTGGTTAACTAAAAGATATTGTCGATACATTTCAGAGGAGCAGCTAATGACTTTGAAAATTGTTACATGCTAATGTATGAATTCAGTTTGAAAGAATACCATTTGCTGGCTGTATAACGTCAAGTTGAATTTCAATTGAAGAAAAGCCAACCCAAATGACTGCACCAACCATTTTCAGATCAGTGTCCACACTGATTGGCTTCTTCAGCACCATTTTATCAACGGAAGCAGTCACCAAATATAGTGGTCTAGTCATGCTATCAACGTCCGAGCAATGCTGATTCAACAAACGGCAGATTTAGCAAACATTCCAGTAATATGTTGAAGTACATAAGCTAGCACTCAAGAATACCAAAATCTAAAGAAAAAGTTCCAAAAATTGTACAGCACATCTCCATACTGTTCCTTTTAAAGAAGTTACTATTTAAAAGTACACCAAGGCAGTGTATAAAAGTAAGGAAATACATTAATTAAAGCTCCCCAAGATCCATCCAACTATCTATAAAATGAAGATCTAGTTTGCACCAAATATAAAAATGAGAGAGAAACTTTTTATCCCCCAATGGAGTTTTTCATGCCTTGAAAATTCTACTATTTCTCTCCACATCAACCAAAAAATTACAAAAAAGAGAGAAGTTTGACATTTCTTTCTTGTTCAACCTTTTTCATCCTCCAACTTGCTACAGTCTTAGCCATCCTTTCTGCAATACCTACCACATATATAATAGGAATAAATTAATGCCCATAACTCCGCCGCAAAATACAATGTAACTGCAGGTGATCCACATCCTCACTACTCTAGCACATGCAGTACCAATTATTACTATGCAATCCCCCCCCCCCCCCTTTTAAGTTATCCACCATTAGGGTTTAAACAGATACAGCACCCCGTCTAAAGAAAGTCACTTTCTTGAGTACCTTCTTTTGCCATTTCAAGGTCATATAATCTTCTAGCACTCCCATTGCATAAACAACTATAGTACGATTTCCAAACCTTTTTTCCGGAAAAATTGTTGATTCGAATTCTTTATGAAATCTCATTTTTTTTCTTGTTAATGTCTCACATATACAAGTATAGTCATAAACCATGATCTTCCCCTTCTCAGCCTCAAGTCCACAGTCTCATTGCAATAAAACTTATCCAAGATCTGTCTTCAGTCTCGTCGGCAATAAAACTTATCCAAGATCTGTCTTCAGTCTCGTTGGCGATAAAACTTATCCAAGATCTGTCTTCTTTCTTCAACTCGCAGATACTTATCCATTATTATTCTCCACCTTATTGATAGTACCTTAGCCATGGTCTAGTGCATGCTCACTACCAGATTTACGGGTTTTCATTATCAGACTCCCCCCTTCTCTTGGGTCTCAAAAATATAATGACGAATTGAAGTTCATCCCGATGATCCACAATGATGGAACCATTTACACATTCTGATACATCTTTTTTTCAAACCATCCACTTATGGACTCATTACCCAATCAACTGGAAAATAACAGACAGTTATTGGTACGATAAGTCCTGTTGAACTGAGTCTGGGTATCTCTCATCCCATTCAGTTAATATAGGAACTCTACTGATCCAATAAGCCATCCTCTCTTTGAGTTACCTTGATTTACCCATTTACCAGTGAACAAGTTCGGATTCAATCTGCATTTTACATCACCATACACTATGTTTCCAAACCATGCAAATCAAATTGTAACCTATTCATTGGTGAGATTGGGTGATGGCTTCTCACCAGGTATTACATTTGGAACTCTGATCTTGTTTGCTGTTGATTTAGGGAGAAAAGGATCATATCTCTCCACAGGACTTTATCTGCACATAGGTCTTACATGAAACAAAGACCGCAATTCAACTCAACGTGAATTCTTCATAGGTGAACCTCACTTACTCCATAATATGTCAATTTTCAATAGCTTTTTACAACATGATGTAGATACAAACTGGCATATTTAACACTTCCCTTTCTCAAAAAAACAGTGGGAGTGTGTTGGGGAAAAATTGCCTTACACATGTGGCTACTTGCGAATAAGACACCTGGCATCAGGTTAAAGCTGGAAGACGACTTGTCCTAAAGGATCGAAGAAAAGTGTCCATTACGATTCATTATCCAAGTGCCCGGATCAACAACTGACCAGTTATTTGATCCCTTCCTGTTACCAGGTCAACTGAAGGCTGCGCTCAGGAAATAAGGTGGGAACCTATGGCCTAAGGTCAGGAAAGGACTTCTACCCCGAAGACAGAACAAAAGGACAAAAGGACAGATATGCCAAATATATTAGTACGAGGTCCTGCAAATTATATAGGAATATTAGTTGGCACGCAAAACCGTATTCCCAGATGGAACTTTCCTTTAAACGTATTACCTTAGGGCGTGAGTGAAGCTTTAATATTGGCTGATATATTACCCTTCTTACCTATAGGTAGAATTTACTTGTAAGGGGGGATTTATTCCACAACACTGAAGCAATACATTGATATTCTTGTCTCCACGCTTTCGATTATTTTCATATACTTTACTACATCTTAGCTCTCAAGCAACTTACACTGAATCGTCTCTGTATCCAGAACCGGACAAACTTTACTAACTCCGCATCCAGGCTAAAACATCAAGCAACTTAGCTCTATTGTTTCATTTGACTTACTTTACTTCATTACTGTTCTTATTATGTTAATTTACTAACACATGTATCTGCTAAAAAACTACTCTGCATCCAGGCTAAAACATCAAGCAACTTAGCTCTATTGTTTCATTTGACTTACTTTACTTCATTACTGTTCTTATTATGTTAATTTACTAACACATGTATCTGCTAAAAAACTACTCTGCATCCAGGCTAAAACATCAAGCAACTTAGCTCTATTGTTTCATTTGACTTACTTTACTTCATTACTGTTCTAATTATGTTAATTTACTAACATATTTATCTGCTAAAAAACTAATCAACAAGTTCAATTGATTTGTGTGCCCTTGACCTCATAACAAATTCAACTGTACTGTTTTTTTGGTTCACAGTTTCGCGCTCACCGTGGGGCCAGGACAGTTGTGGTGCTGGTTTAACTCAATACCGATTCTGAAATGGAGGACCTCAAGGACAGATCTTGACTGCTCAATATAGGGAACGACTTGACCAAGGATGAAGCTGAATCGGTCATGGTCAAGAAGTTCATAAAAACTTTGCTCGGAGGGCACTTGTAGAATTCTTTATTAGCCGAAGATTCTATTGACTCTTTTAACATGTTTGCAGATTATTTCTCCAAGGCACATGCCAATGCCAGGGAGATGCAACCCAGAAGGGGACATCATCAAGATTGAGTAAGGTGACTCATAGTTATTCGAGACTTCATTGCCAGATTTCATAGGGAAAGGATGTTGCTATCAATGGTACCAGACGACTGGGTTGCGGAAGCATCCACCACGGGTTTGAACTTTGGAATTTCAGTTGCTTCACTAAAGCTTAAAGAAAGCTTGACAGAATTCAAGGCCACAACTTGGGCAGATGACCCAGCTGGTAAGAATAAAAAATCTGGGTCGAAGATCACTTCTGTCGATCTCATAACAGGGTGCTTAAGGAGAGGGAGTCAGACCTTAAACCTGTAAAAAGTTAGACCCAAAGCCGCTACTGTCCATATCCACGCAATACAAGGATGAGTTTGAGACGAGGCTTTCAGGCAATTGATAGACCTCGGTTTGACAGACGGAAAAACAAGAATAAGGAAGCAACAAATTGCAAAGCAAGGAGGCAGTTAAGCAGATTTTCACAATCGAGGAAGTTTTGAAGCTTTTCGATTGCTTCAGTATAGGTCCTATCCAACTGGTCTCAACCACATGGAATATCTAAAAGGGCTGGTTCCCGAAACCTGTAAGATCTGATGCCAAATCTAACTATAAGATCTGATGCCAAATCTAAAGATCAGAACCTCTAATGTGATTATCATGGGTCTCATGGGCATATCAGGGACTGCAGACATCTCAGAGAGAGGGTGAGATACTCCTTAAAAATGGTCACACGAAGAAGTTTCTGAACGAGCGTGCCAAGAACTATGACGAAAAGTAATCTGAGGAAAACAAGAAACTAGCCAAAACCCAAATTTGCCTCGACATACAATAAAGATGATAATCCGGGGAGAGGATGGTTTATGAAGTAACAATTTAAGCTGAACTGCAGTAATTGATATCAGAAAATGGCTCGGAGTACCCACACAACAGTGCTCTTGTAATAGCTTCATTTACATACCTTAATTTTATGACTAAGCACATGTTGATTGATCCAGGTAGATTGACTGAAGTCACTCACATAAGGATCTTAGAATGGATAAGATACCCCGAGGCAGAGTGAAGCTATCACCGAATTCGAGAAAGTAAAAAACAAAGCATAAGCTATAGTATTTACATGCAATTGGTATTTGAACTTGAGCAGATGAGTAATCAATAATGAATGTCTGAGCTCACAGGTAAGCTTATTTAATTTTGTAAAAATGGTAACACCTAAACTTGTTTGAAGCGACTTGGTATTAGAGATATATCCCAAGCACAGCTTACACATTGATCTCGAGAAGTTGCGCAAAGAATAGAGCAAAAGGTCTGTTTCCGAGCACCAATGTCAATAAAAGGTTTTCTTGGCACACATTTCGAACACGATCAACTTCAGATTTATCCAAACAAGCTAAGAGGGGAAATTTTTTTTTATTGTGGTTTTCAATATATGCTGTTGTAAACACACGTTGATTTTGAAGAATGCAGGTGCTCATTTGTTGCTCCACAACGAAAGAGGCAAGTTCACAAAACCACCGCATCAAGGAAATAGAGGGCTATTTGGTGAGTATCGTCCCTTCCTAAAAAAGAAAAAAGGTACACAATGCTCAACTTGTTGCACCTAAATATAAAGGAAGATACCAGAGAAGTTAGCCTTAGCCCTTGTAGAGCCCACTCGGGAACTAAGGCCACAACTCCAAATCTACCATGTTTGTCATTAAATGTTCTCTACAGACCAAAACCTATGAAAAGGGAAAACAAGAGGGCGCATAGGGATAAGTTAATTTGATGGTAATATTAATTTGTTGACTGAAGAGGAGATGGGTATGTAGAGCTCTAGATGGATCGAAAATAAAACAACAAAACAACAACATACCCAGTGGAATCCCACAAGTGGGGTCTGGGGAAGGTAGAATATACGCAGACCTTACCACTACCTCATAGAAGTAGAGAGGTTGTTTCCTGGGGACCCTCGTCTCAAAAACCCATAAGCAATATTAATTACTTTGAATGATGGGGAATGAAAGGCAAAATTGTGGATGAGGGTGTCAGTAGATGAGTACCAAGTAGGCGCTGAGTAATAAACTTCCATAAACGACTGGAACAAAATATCAGAAAATAGTAAAAAGAGAAAGAATGGGCAAGTCAGTGGAAACTTACAGGAATATTCCATGAATCAGATACTTAGTAATATCTTTGGTCTAAGTTGCTCGGACTCGGGTGCGAGTGCCCGATATGGGTGCGGATCTAGAGGTTGGATCCTTCATGATCTACTTTCGATTCGGGGATATGGATCCATGTATGGATATGGGTGAGGGAATTTGCCCAAAAATAATTAAAATATCTAAAAATTGAGCAATAAAACCTAAATTATGAGATATTATGAGGAGAATCTTGGAACGAGATTAAAAGAAAGGAGTGACATAGAAATTTCTATATGAGGTATTTCATTTTCTTCAATTTCACCTTAACTTTTGTATTGGTTACAGAAATCATTAAAACTGTCCAGACTTTCCCCATCGATTTTGGTCAAAGTACCGAAACCGGTTGACCAAATTGGACATGGATCCCACACCCACACCCATGTCGTGTCAACACGGGTGTAGCACCAAAAGTGAAGAATCAGAGCAACTTAGTCTTTGGCCACGAATCCAAATAACCTCTCGATCATGATCGTCATCTAAACTTGTTATGATGGTGTTCTTCCCCAAGTTGGTGAGGCTCATGATTCCTCCCCAAAAGAAGCGAGGAGAACAAAGAAGCAACAAATGGTCCAATGAAAGGGTTTGGCCGAACTTTGCAACCAAAACACAGAGACATGTGACCCTCCACACCACCGAGCCAACTTGGTTCAAACATAGCTGGTATGTTTGGCAAAATTGGATGATAATCTCATCGATCTTAGGATCTACAAATCTAGTGTGTACGAGTAAGTATAGATGAACGAATAACCGAGTTTTGAGAAGTTAATGCCCTCGAATCTTTAGGGACAAGCTCGTATTTTGTCCCTCATCCATTTGCAACCAACCCGAACGGTGTGGATGTCCTTCTCACTTAAAAAAGAAGAGTAAGTGTTGTCCAGTTATCTCAATTACTGGTTTGACTACCCACCCAGACTTTGAAGTCATCATCGAAATCAAAGATTCTTGGAATTATCGTATCGACCAAGGGTTCAGGAATCTTGGCATCACCCTTTTTGCCTCTTTTCAGGCCACTACCGAAAAGAGAAGATTTATTAAGACTCGAGGAGGAAGAAGGCATAGCTGATAAAATTTGTGAAAAGATGAAGATAACAAGATTTGAAGATTTTAAGATGAGGAACTGTTAAGGTTTGAAAAGGAGAGAGTTAAAAGATTCAAAGAAATGAGAAAGAAAATCTTAAAAATCAAAAAATGATGGAAGAGCGGCTACTTTTAGGAGAGGAAAAGGAACCATAGTAACCTCAGGTCGACGCGTCGTTTTAGGTCCAATATCTAAGTCACATCTGCCAAGAGCATTTAAGAAAATGGTCTCGACATCTTTTTGAATGGCAAAACCCAGAATTTAAAAATATTCCACCTCCTAGTGATAATTGACATATTGTTCGGAATGCATGACTATATGTATTTGGAAACATTGTCTTTCACACGTGGCTACTTGCGAAGAGGATAAATGCATAAGGATAAAGTTGAAGATGATTTGGCATAAGAGATCGAAGAAAAACATCCATTAACAATTCATTATTCAACTGTCCTGATAGTCATTGACTAGTTAGCTTGATCCTTTCTTGTCATCGAGTCAACCAGATGGTTGTTTTCAGGAAACAAGGCGGGAACTCGTGGCTCGAAATCAGGAAAGGACCCATGACCCGAAGGAGGAATAAAATGACAAAAGGTTAGATAGCCAGATATATCCATACAAAGTCCAGCAAATTACATAGGAATTAGTTGGAACATGTAACGATACACTCAGGTGGAACGTTTCCATTAGAAGTGTACTTTAGGGCTCGAGTGGAGCTTTCCTATTGGCTGATGTATTACCCTTGTTACCTGTAAATAGCTGTTTTACTTACTTATAAAGGGGGATTTTTTTTCCACAATGTATTGATATTCTTTTCTCCATGCTTTCTATTATTTCATTTTCTTTACTAATTCTTAGCGCTCAAGCAACTTACACTAAATTGTCTCTGAATCCGGAACTGCCCACACTTTACTTTCTCCAGATTGAGGCTGAAACATAAAGCAACTTAGCTCTATTGTTTCATTAGCAACTTAGCTCTACTGTTTCATTTGACTTACTTTACTGCATTGTTATTCTTATTAAGTTCCTTTATTAAAATATATATTTATCTGCTAAAAACTAATCAACAAGTTAATTTAATCCACCTGTCCTTGACCTCGAGCATAGATAGTTACCATAATCCCTCAATGGTGCCAAGCATAATGAATATATGTACAGCACGAGTATGCACACTCCTTTAGAATAATGACATATGCAACTGGTTACTGAGAATACATAGCCCGAAATTGATCCAGTATCATCTAATACAGACATTGAACAGTTCTATGCATAACACGACTAAAGAGAGAGAGAGAGTGATTCTGAGGGGTCACTGCTTCCTTGACAGAAGTAGTGCCAGCAAGAGCATCGAGATCTTCAAGCAACTTGCCAATTCTGACCTCATTCCATGGGTCCCTGTACTGTTCTCTGAGAATAAAATCAGTTGAGAAATTATAAAGAACTGAAGTGCGGCTATCTGAAGGGGTTTTATTAAGCAATTGAGTTTGTGGAGGAGCATCAAGTGGGGGATCAAGAAGTCTTTCGAAAATTTTGGACCTGGTCTCCTAAAGAGCATTAGTGACAGGAGAATGATACATTCCAGGCCACATACTAATGGGTTTTCTGGTAGAAGAATCATCAAATGGTGAAGCCAAAGTGGAGACAACTGGAATGGTATTATTATTTGGAGAACAAGTGTTAAACTCCATGGGAAGATGGATATGGAGGAAAAGCCTTCAGTTTTGATTTTGAGTAGAAGCTGAGATTCAATTTGGTGTTGGTAGTACCAAGTTTGGAATTCTTGGTTTCAATTTTAAAAACTTTACCTCATCTTTGCTTTTCATTCCTACGTGGGAGTAACCTAATTTCATCCCACTCCAATCTTTTAATTTTACCTTTCTTCGAGTCCGTTTGGCTAGCCGGTCAAATCTATTTTTAAATTCTGTTTTTAGCTTATTAGTTTATAGCGTACGTACGTTACACGTGTGTGATGTCAATATTATTAAATTGAATATTATAAATATTTGAAAATCTTTAATATTGTCATAAGAGTATACTTTTTTTCCTTAGCGACCACAGAGTTCTTGATTCAAATAAGAAAAAAGTAGAAATCTATCAAATAAGAGAGATTTAAGAGTCTTTCCACGGTTAGGAAGTCTTTATTTTATCACTTCTTTCCATATAGTTTAAAAGTTAATATTATAAATATAATTAAATAATAATTTTTAAAAAATGGGTGAAAAGACGATTTTACTGATAGAAAATTCGGATTAGCATCATTAATGTGTCCATTTATGATGTAAACTATGCCTTGTCGCAATTTTTTGTGTCACTTTATAACATGATCGTTAAAAAGGTGTAACATTAACTTTGTGCCCTGTTAAAAAAATTAATCATTTACGAATAAAATATATATGTAATGTTAAAATATAAATAAATAAATAAAATACTACCTCTTCATCAACAAATGTTAAAGTTTTTGGAGTGCCTTCATTGGTGCCCCATTTATATTGTTTTATTTGTCCATTTTATTATCCAATAAGAATTGTATCCTTTTAAGGTATTAATTGACACAACTTCATTGATCAAGTCCTTCTCAAAATTCATTGCAAAATTGTCTAAAGTAAATTGTTGACAATAATAATAATAATATATATATAAATTTATATTAAAAAAATTATTAGATGAAGAAGTATTACCTTACTTGAGATATTACTTACCTAAATAGATGAAACTTGTGAATAGACGGAGATGTTAGTTACAAAATAAGATAAATTTTTAAATAATGAAAATTTATTAGACTCAACTAACTAATCTAAGACTATAATATAATTTGAATGAAACAAGTTGAACTGGTATAACAATTAATATTATTTTCTTTAAATTCAAAAAATGAAAAGAAAGGAAAAAGAATATGAAACAATAAAAGTGAGTGGGTAATATAAATAAACCTGAGAATCAAATTGAAGTTTAGGAGAAATCGTAAAATAAGAAGATACAAGTTGAATTGTCAATTATTGAATAGTTGATGAATCAAAAGTTGAAATTGAAGTACTTCACCTGTGTTAAGAAATATGGAATGGTCCAATTCTTCACTTCCACTGTGAAAAAATGAATGCATTACTCACCATTAAGACAAATCATCAATTGTTACCATCAATTCTTTTTCTATTTTTTTCGGAAAGGTACAGTCCATGAATTATGCCATGAACGTTGCAAAGTAAACTAAAATCACGTTATTAGAAATAAATTATCTAGATAGATAAATACAATAGACGACAACATGAAAAAAAATAAACAATGAGATGTATAGAGGTAAAAATTTATAATAAAAAAAATACTGCAAATAACAATATAACCCTATTCAACTTTTTATTTATTTATTTTTAAAGGTCATATATATAAAGATTCTATCACTAATTAGAACACATGGTAAATTAGGATTTCCTCAGCGGTTGCAGAGTTTTTTGATTCAAATAAGGAAAAAGTAGAAGTATATCAAATAAGGAAGATTTAGGAGTCTTTCCACGATTAAAAGTCCTTAACTTAAATTAATTTCTTTATTACTCCATATAATATAATTTTACTAACATACATAAATGTTTTACACGTCTGATTTAGTAAAGCACGTGCTAGGTTTTATTGATGTGTCCACAAAATATGATATATTGGGCTGGGATATTTTAACAAAGAATATGAAAAATGACAAACTTTTTTTTCTGGTGCAATCAAACTTGGTAAAAAGGGCAAACAATAAACAATAGTAATTGTTGAAAGTAGTGTCTTAAAAGCTAGAGATTAGTTGTATCTCAAAATACAGCTTAAAAGTAGGATTAAATTGAATAAATCAGCTGCAGTGTTGTGCAGAAATCACAAGGAGAATAAGACAAGGAAAGCCAAAGCTAAAGCTTGCCTTTTCTCTGCAGTATCACCTTCAATTCTTACCAGACTCATGCAAATGAAGTCTGCTGCAGAAATTTGGGAGTATCTAAAAAAGGAATACCAAGGAAATGAAAGATTGCAGAATATGCAAGTGATGAACCTGATTCGAGAGTGATAATCATAGCTTATTTTACTCCTTATCTTTAGTTTTTTAGTTATTTTTTTATGTATTTATATGGCAGTCACTATTCTGATAGTAAAACATACTTAATATCTGTTTTTCCTTCTTCATATTTGTTTTATTCTCTCCAATAAATTGGTATCAAAGAGCTTGTTTATCTTAAGGGACCTGTGAGAAGAGAGTGAACTATAAAAATCATTCTTTGAACTATTATCTTAGATAGTTTATAGAAAATGAATTCTGAAACAAGTTTCTTAACTCCACCTTTCTTGAATTGTGAGAATTATCAAGCTTGGGCAATTAGAATGACGGTTCATTTTGAAGCATTGGATCTCTGGGAAGTAGTAGAAGAGGACTATGAAGTAGCTCCTCTTGGTGATAATCCAACAATAAATCAGATAAAAATTCATAGGGAGAATAAGATAAGGAAAGCCAAAGCTAAAGCTTGCCTTTTCTCTGCAGTATCACCTTCAATTCTTACCATAATCATGCAAATGAAGTCTGCTGCAGAAATTTGGGAGTATCTCAAAAAGGAATACTAAGGAAATGAAAGAGTGCAGAATATGCAGGTGATGAATCTGATTCGAGAGTTTGAAATGAAAAGAATGAAAGAATCAGAAACTATTAAAGAG
>DF360774.1:40170-58359 GCA_000787875.1 Solanum virginianum | reverse complement strand
ACAGCCTACTTATAGTACTATAACATGGGCCAAAGATACCTCCTTAACTCAAACTTTGTTCATAATCAGAATTGAACAATTTTGATGTCGGGTCTCGTCTCTGTTTAACTCGCAGGTTCAAGCTAAGTGAGTAGCTGACTTACCTACTAGCTTGCCTAAGTCTTACAAGCACCTCAATTGTTATCCTTTGTTTAGGGTCTTAATCCCCTTAACCCGACGCAAAACATTTATACACGCAACTTCCTTAAACTTTAGATACACATGACGCCCTTTAACGCAAGATGCAAATACTTTTAAAATTGGCACTAATTTAAAAGTCCATATCATGTTTCATATGTATAGTACCAATAATTATAGTGTGTGGGGTGTTACATTTTCGAAAATAACATATTATTTGTTCTAAATTCTTTTAGAATTGTCAAGATTTCAGAAAACAGGTGTCGCGGGTCCCACGGCTGATGGAAACCCGAATTAGTCTAACTCAGGAGGAACATACTTGGTCTAGATCTTACAAACTACTATAAAATGTTTCAGAATAGTTTTTAAGGCAATGCGGGCTTTTTGTCAAAAGTTATAAGTCTTACATTTTTCAAAGTATTGGAAAATATATTCTTTCGAACCTATCAAAATTTCCATACTTTTACAACTTGCGGACTTAAAATGTACAAGAGTCACAATGTGATTAACTTCTTTAAGAATACCAAGAAATGAACATAAGACATGTTTAAGCTCGAATTGCAAAGTAAGAGGGATCTTTCGAAACTTATAACACTAGTTAGGTTTAACTAAATCATGTTATCAACCAAAATACTTTACATACCTTAATTCCTTCTTCAAACTAATTCCAATACAAAATCGATCCAATTTATACCTCCGAACGTCCAATATCTACAAACAAGTCACAATAACGCCAAATGGTTAGCTAAAAGCCCTTTCGGACCTTCAACTCTAAATTTGCCCCTAATTCTATAAAAATTTAGGTAGCACTTCCCCTAGAATATAGGCTGCCCCGAGACTCAACTTGGCTCAAATTAACCAACAACACAACAACAACAACCCAACAACACCAACAATCATTTTCCATACCATTACCACACCAAATCCATTAAATAACTTCACTTTATTAAGACTACAAAAATAGGGCAGCAGCTTATATTTACATATACATGATGTTCAAGCCCTCTCTTACCTTCCAAGAATCATATTACACCAACTAAACGCCAAATACATATTTCTAATGCAATATAACACTTAACTATATTCTTAGACCCCAAATTCGGCCACCCTTCTAGCATTTACATGTAAATAATTTCCAATACTTTCTTTACCTTGCCTGGCTCATATTCATGCTATTTAAACATAATTTCATGGTTCCAAAACAATATAACACCGTATACATGCATATTCCAAATTTTGACTCCAACCCTAAACGTGATAGCTTTACTTTAACATGCTATCTTCATGATTTTTCTTTCAATTCAACATATTACAATGTACATAGAACCTTCACAAGCTATAAAACAAGTCTAGAATTGGTCTTACCTCTTAAACTCCTTAATTAAGCTCAAATCACCACACTCACCTTTATAAGACATAAAATAAAACTAGAATTGGTCTTACCTCTTAAACTCCTTAATTAGGCTCAAATTGCCAAACTCGACAAGGAGGCATTTTCTTGCTCAACGAACACTTCCATGTGACTTAGAGGACTCAATATGCGAGGTTTGTAATGCCAAAATAATTGTAGAATTGAAAACACAAATTTTTGGTGTTGCTACTGTAGCAACCCGAGAGCTGGGAACATTTTGTTCTTGGTTTTGGGTTTGCTTCTAAGTGTAACAAGATAATGATCTTGTAAGGCACATGTATATATATATAAGAAATAAAAACAAACATATCTTGGTCCCCAACAACACTTGGCCCAATTGGAATTACACACAAATCAAGTGGGGCCACTTCCTTTAATTCATTAAGACCTCACTTTGTAAAACCTCCACTTTGTCCCCAAACTTTTCGAAATTGGGCCAATTAAGGATGTACGGAGTATAACATGGTAACACTCTCAAGTAATATACATCAAAACCGATCATCAAATCTTAAGATAGATCAAAGATTCATAGCCCAAAACATAGTAAAACAATCACAATTTCATAAACCCCAACATAGTGTGCAGTTAGATCTTAGATTCATAGCTCAAAACATGGTAAAACAGTCACAATTTCATAAACCCCAACATAGTGTGCAGTGATTTTCATAATAAATAAGACCGATGAGTAAATCACTTTAAATCATGCAAATTTAAGTAAAAGGAATCTTAGATATCATGGGTGAAAGGAACACATAAAAGAAACCCACATACCTTAGGTTTGCAGATGAACTCGATGAAGAGTGGAGATAGAGACTTAAAGATTGAGTGCAATCCTTTAGATTCAAAAAGGGTTTTGAGACTTGAGCTTAGGAGTAAAATATTTTGCTATGTCGTTGAATGAGTATTGGTAATGTTTTAAATGATATGAGGGTGAAAAATGGTTAAGTATAAGTATTTTCACGTTTGGGAACAGTTAGGCCCAAGACATAAAAGTAAAGTCTGAACCAGTTTTAACACTGGTGCGTGATATGCTATCAAATTACAACACATTTGGTACTGAAAATAAGGGATTTTGTAAGTTCTCAAAGCGACTTTTTAGTGTCTTGATGTGTTTTTGCATTAATCTTGTAGAAAAGTTAGGTTGGCATGATTTTAAAGAAAAGTTGTTGATTTTGCTGATGCATAGGCCATACAAGCCCCCCTATAAGTCGTAGTTCACACCATGAGTCGTAGGGAGGTGTCGTAACAGGAAACAGAGACCAAAAGTTCAGAAATCTACCAAGTAAGGATCATTACTACGAGCCCAGCCTACGAGTCATAAGACATACTACGAGTCGTACAGGTGGACTTGTAGCAACAATAAGAGAACCAAAATGTTAGACCAAGACTACGAGATCAACATACGAGTCATAGCCCAAGCAACGACTCTAACCTATGGGTCATACTAGTTCAGTCCAAATGCCAAGACACTGATACGAGACCCCGACTATGACTCGTAGGCCATCATACCAGTCGTAACTACAAAATTTATCTGATGCCAAATTCTTTTTTACATAAATTTTAGGGTTGTTTTGTACATACTGTCAATAATTTAAGTTAGGTTATTTTGAGGCAGTTCGACTAGAGACACGACTCCAATATATTTTTGAAGCTTTTCTTAGGTTTTAAAGTAGTTTATTTTGTTCTTTCTTTGAAGATTCATTTTGGAAAATTGCAAATCTTTCTTTGTACACATTGTTGATCAATCAAGCTTGTGTGTTTACAACTTGTGGTGCCTATTTCACTCATTGTTATTGGTGAAACTCTCTACTATGTCTCTTAATTGCATTTTTGTATGTTTTATCTTAGCCATGAGTAGCTAAGCACCCACAACTTGGGGTTGTGGGAACCATAGGTAGTTGACTTGAAATGACCTAGGTTTTGTGCATACTTATGATTAGGGTTTTGCATCTATTATTTATTTCCCGTCATGATTAATGTTGTTTGGTGGTGGCCAACACCAAACCCTGCTTACTATCACGATCCTGACCAAGGTAGTGAGGAATAGGAAAATAGAAATAGATGATAGAATTTGGTATATGTGTTCTCATCTAATCGACCAAACCTGACCAATGGGAGGTTCACTAGGACAGTAAGTAACGGTTAGTTGGCATGCTATCGTAGCGGACCAAGCGCCATGGTGAAATTTAACATTTACCTTCACAGGAGGGCTGGAAGAATATAAGTTACCTTCCTGCATGTAATTCACTAATCATAATTATGTTATCTAGGATAATTGAGTCAACTAACCATGGGGAACACAATTCCCAAGTTATTCCCAAAATTGAGCATTTTTCTCATAATCTAGTTAGCATTTATTTTATGTTTTTTTGAATCACAAAAACCTGCCTTTTTAGAGATTGTAGTTATAGATACTAGGAATGATTAGTGAAATCTTATAGTCAAGCCCTATATTCCCTCTGGATTTGACCTTAACCTCAGTTGGGTTAGTTACTGATAGCGATAGCTTTCTTGTTGGAGCATAACCATCATAAAAAATTATGATGCCATTGTCGGGGAATACTACTAGGTTTGATTTGATTTCACTATTAGCTAATTCTAGTGTTAATTTCTAGAGTCTCTTGTATTTTACTTTTTCTGTTGGTTTTTGTTAGTAAATTTAGGAATAGGTTGGTTGGTACTATGGCTGAGCAGAAACTTTACATTGCAACCGATTTGTTAGAAACCTTATAGAGGCATGCCTTATTTCATGGGAAAATGTCCAAGGATCCCCAAATTCACCTACAAAATTTTAATCAAATGTTAATGGAGGTCCTTGGGACAAGACATACTGTTTAGGAGACTATGGCTCTCCAAGTTTTCCCCATAACCCTTGGAATGAATCTACAGAATGGTGGTCAATTTTCCCACCTGATGTTTGCTCAAACTGGGGAGAGGTACAAAGAGTCTTCCTCAGAAACGTCTATAAGGAGACCAACATGCAAAGGCTATAAAACAACATCAATAACTTCAAAAGAGTGCCAGGAGAACCTTCAGTAGTGGTTTGGGAGAGATAGAAATAATGCTTGGCTGCAAATTAGAACCATGGTCAAACTGATGATGAATCGAAAGCTAGCTTCTATCGAGCACTAATTTCTGAACTACAAGGGCAGGCTGACGCATTTTTTTGAGGAGATTGTTGGGAGTTTATAAGGCTACCATTGAATGAGATAATTGAGACCATGGACAAGCTATCTGCAGTTGTTAAAGTCTACCAACCCCTTCAGGGGCAAGCCAAACCAACAACTAGTGCATCTACGGGGGCCTTTAGTAAAACCAAAACTAAAAATTCTGCACATTTAAAGAGGTTACCCCACCAACATTGTGTCATCGATCAACTAACCTGGATGGAGCATATTCTTGAACAAGTCCTGACCAAGGTAATATTGCAAGGTGACATCGTCAAGGAGAAAATGTTTGACGTCCTCAAATATAATTACAAATTGGAACAACAAACTATATCAATGCAAAGTCTAGGTGATAGGATTGAACAACTTGCTGAACAACTAGATGCAGTGCAAGATGAACAAAGGAAAAGTAGAAGGGGCAGTGATGGAGCCCATGAGGAAGTCTGAGTACTCATAAATGACTGAGTCGAGCCACAATGTTAAATAAGGCACTTTTTGGGAGGCAACCCAAGCTTCTTTGTGTGTTGTTTTATTTTTAGACATTTCATCATATTCTAATTGCTTATTGGTAAGTTTATAGTATGTTATGATTGTTGAGACTATGAACCATTTGCATCAATTGGTAATTTGGTGTATTTTAAGTTATAGGTTGCAAGAACAAGCCAAGAGCTAAAGAATTGATGAATCATACTTTAAGGTAGCTTTAACGAGCTGGTCTACAAGTCGTATTCATGGTTATAACTTGTAGTCATGCCTCGTAGAGAGAAATAGTAAGTATTCGAAAGTAGCACCCACAATACGAGCCAACCTTAAGATTCATAGGATACCTTACGAGTCATAAGTAGGGTTCGTAGTGCTCAGGTATAAAATCAAAAGTTTTCTAAGTGTTGGGTCTACTATGAGACCTCAACTACGAGTGGTGTGATGGCTTAGGACTCATATCTGTGGATGTTCAAAGGATGAGCCGTTGGGAATATGAATAGTCAAATGTCTTTTGCCTCTTCATATACCTTCAAAAGGTGTTCCCTTTCAGTTTATAAGCTTCCCTCACCATTCCTTTTCATTAGTTAATGCATTCTTGAATCTTTGACCTACTAAGATCCCCTAGCAAGCTAAGTGAGCACTAACAAGAATCATCTACTCTTTCTCCTCTTGTTCATTCATTCGTCCACCTGGTAAGTTCTTACTGTTAAATTCTGTGTATCTTTGTGAAAAATTCCTTGCTCTATGGAAGATAGAATGAAGGCTTGAGATCATGATTAGTATACCCATGCAAAACTACTAGTGATAGTAAGGAGCATGTGTTACATAATTATTTATATATTTGAAAAAGGTAGAGTTGGAATGTTGTTCATGATTGGTAACCTTGTTATCTAATATTATGACCATGTACATATGTTTCTTATTTTATGGATCATAATGAACCTTGTATGGGGTAAAATTGTTGGGTTAGGGGGTAGTGTAGTGTAGTGTAGTTGCCCGTATGCATTGTTGTGATAAAGTTTAGGTGAGTTTTGAACTGTTAAGGAGGAAGACATACATTGTTTTGACACATTGGATAACGAATGATACTTATGCTCATTGCTACACTGCCTATACTCTTGTGATTGTAATCTTTGTGGAAAGATGAAAGACACTTGACAGACTCTCTATTTTCTGCTATGAAGCTCCACTATAAGTCATAGGTTCCTCTACAAGTCATAGTGGCCTTTCGTAGAAGGGAGCAGTCATCCAAGGTACCTAAACTCTGTTCATACAAGTTTCACCTATGACTCATAGCACCTGTTACCAGTCGTGATGGTGGTTTCATGACCCTGATCTAAAATTTTAAAGCATCTCTAGGACAAGATACGAGTGAAGACTACGACTCATAGGTCACCCTATGAGTTGTACCTATATCCTAAATGTGCAACCCTAGACCTAGTTTAGTCTCTTTACTTAAGATGTCTTATTGTTAATTGTGTGATTCTCTTGTGTATTGGTGCCAAACAGTACGATACTCGAAATTTGGCTTATAATAGTTTTACAGAAATAATGTTTCCAAGAGGGCGAAGGGTAGTTGTCCCACCCCCAAGATACCAACTGAGGGTTGACACATCTGAAGATGAGCCATCAACTAAAGAAATAGATGTGCACCCTGATCCTGAGGCTAGCTTGATTTACCACAAGCACAATCACCTGGGGTACCATATGGAGGAGATAGCCCTTTCCAATCTGACAAGGAGAGGATGGAGGTATTTGCTAGAGGATTAGTTGCTGAAAGAGCACGAGCTGCAGGGTAGGATAAATGCATTTGAGGCAAGAGTTTAGATAAGGCTTGAGGCAGTTAGGCCTGCCGATGTGAGTGCCTTTTCTGAGGAGTTGGCCAACTTGAGGGCTGATTTATTACAGCTGTTGGCAGTCCCCATTCCAACCAGAGAGGTAGTACAGGGAGGTAACGAGACCGTCCAGACACCCAGGGAAGAGGCCCCTTAAGCATACTGACCCAGAGCTGGCGTTGAAGAAGCTGAGACAGGAGGAGGATGCCATACCTACTGAGGTGGTGCAGGAGTCAATTATGTTGGCAGCTATATATATAGAGAGAGAGAGCACAACACACCCCACCTGGAGAGGGTACTTCCAGCACCACGACAGAGAAGGAGAGCCAGCCTCAGGACCCCACTGATCAGACCAAGACTGGTGCATGAGCACTAATATGTTTGACTTCTTTTGAACCTAGTTTTATCTTGACATTTTGGACACTTTGTTCTCTTTTCAGAAAATCTTGTTTTTATGTGGTTTATCTTTACTTTGAGGACAAAGTATCATCTTTTGGTGGGGTGGTGGAAGTTGTTGATTAAGGTGAAGTCTGAATAGCTTCAAGTCCATAACTTTCCCTATTTTTAATCACAAAGTGTTCTTGTTGTGCTTTATTTTCCTTGTGGATGTTTAATTTTCTGTTGAATCGAGATGTCTTAGCAGTATAGATAATTTGTAAATGCATAGTAATAATGTCTTTTGGCCTATATATAATTCTTAGATTTTCTTTAAACATTTGATGCAAAATTTTGTACCCTCAAAATTTTTAAGGTTGTGATTATTGAAGCATTCATACATTTTTTTGCAGTATATGGAAATGTTTGTTGTGATATTGTGAAGGTAAGCTTGGATTGAAAGCAGAACCTATGAGTCTATACTTGATTGTGGATGCAAACGCCATGTATGTTGTGAGCTTATTTTAATGCATTCATTTATCATTGTATGGACTCAGAACTTGGCCTAGTACTCTAAGATTGGTTTGGTGAATTGGTTGATTTGGAAGTGATCTTAGGCCTTTGTTCTGATAGTGAGTCCACATTTCCTAAATGACCTACCAAATGAACTAGAAAATCCCTTGTTCCAAATGTTTGAGCTTCTTATGTACTCATGTTGTTTTTCTTGACACCTTGCTAACCTCACCTCCTTTAATGAAATACCCTGATATTGGCCCTGATCTATCCTTGAACATATGAACCTTGATTAAGGCTAAAAGCCTAAGTTGACGGTGGCTGCATTGGTGGCCCTAGTTTGAGGCATAGATTTTGTGTACTTTACTTTTGGCTAAAAGACTAAGTTAAAGGTGGCCCTTATTGTGGTAAAGTAACAAAAATGAGTTAGTTAGTTTAGGTGAAAGAAAGAAAATGAATAATCATGAGCCGAGTGATGAAAAAGAAGAAAAGAGTGTCTTGAATTGAAAAGATTAGCAAAAATGAGCTCAAAATGAAGGCACAACTGAAAAGTGAAAGAATAAACTTGGGAAAAGCTTAAAAAGGGGAAAATAAGAGAGTAGTTGGTGAAAGGGTTGGAGTATGAAAGCAAAAAGTGTTGGTGAACATGATTCAAGGATAGCTTTTAGTCACAATTTTCCAAAAATACCATACCAAAGCCCCCCGAGCCCATGTTACAAGCCAATAATTCCCAAAGTGATCCTAATCCACTTTCGAACTAGAATAAAAAATGTATATAGGGGCAAGCTTATGGTGTTAGTCATTATGCGTGAATTTCTATTGTGAGAATGAGAATTCTTCCTCAGTCCCTGATTTCTGAATATGCTTGAGTGAGTATAAGGGACTTCTTTCTAGTGAGGGCATTTGCACTACTTGATTAGCATATGACTATGCAAGTGATTGTGGAAGGTTGATTCTCCTTAGCTTATCATGGTTGGATTGCTAGGTATCCCATTATGTTTCTATTTGCTAAATAGTTTTACAATCCTTCTTTGAAAATAGTAGTTGGGTACCTGAGTCATAGAAGTTGATATGCGTGCTATTAGTCTAGGTGCTATGTATTTATCTTTGTCTGTGTATATTGATTCGTCGCTTGAGGACAAGCAATAATTCTAAGTTGAGGGTGTTGATGTGCTATAAAATTACAACACATTTGGTGCCTAAAGCAACAAATTTTGTGAGTTCTCAAAGCGACTTTTTATTGTTTTGATGTGTTTTTGTGTTAAACTTGCAGAAAAGTTAGGTTGGCATGATTTTGAAGAAAGATTGCAGATTTTGCTGAAGCATAGGCCATACGGGCCAACCTACGAGTCATAAGGAGGTGTCATAACAAGAATCAGAGACCAAAAGTTTAGAAATCTACCAAGTGAGGGTCACTACTACAAGCCCAGCCTATGAGTCATACGACACACTATGACTTGTACAAGTGGACTCGTAGCAAGAACCAAAGAACAAAAATGTTGGACCAAGAATTGAAGACCAAGACTACAAGATCAACATACGAGCCGTAGCCAAGAATGACTCATACCTATGGGTCATACCAGTTATGTCCAATATGCCAAGACGCTAATACGAGACCCCAGCTACGACTCATAGGCCATCCTATGAGTTGTAATTGTGAAATTTATTAGTTACCAGTTGTCTTTTCTACACAAATTGTAGGGTTGTTTTGTACACACTATAAATAGTTTAACTTAGGTTGTTTTGAGGAAGTTCGACCAGACATGACTCCAAGATATTTTTTAAGCTTTTTTTAGGTTTTAGAGTAGTTTATTTTGTTCTTTCTTTGAATACTCATTTTGGGAAATTGCAAATCTTGCTTTGTACACATTGTTGATCAACCAAGCTTGTGGGTTTGCAACTTGTAGTGCCAATTTCTCTCATTGTTATTGGTGAAACTCTCAGCTATGTCTCTTAATTGAATTTTTGTGTGTTTTATCTTAGGAGCCTATCTCCTTCATTGTTATTGGTGAAACTTTCAATTATGTCTCTTATTTGAATTTTTATATGTTTTACATTAGCCATGAGTAGCTAAGCACCCACAACTTGGGGTTGTGAGAACCATGGGTAGTTGACTTGAAATGACCTATGTTTTGTGCATATATATGATTAGGATTTTGTATGTATTATTTATGTCCCTTCATGATTAATGTTGTTTGGTGGTGGCCAACATCAAACCCTGCCTACTATCACGATTTCGACCAAAGTAGTGATGAATAGGAAAAGAGAAATAGATGATAGGATTTGGTTTTGATGTGTTCCTGTTTAATCGACTAAACCTGACCAAGCGGAGTATGACTGGGACAATAGGTAATGGTTAGTTGGCACGCTATGGTAGCCAACCAAGCGCTATGGTTAAATTTGACCTTCACCTTTACAAGAGGGCTGGAAGAACTTGAGTTACTGTCCTGCATGCAATTCACTAATCATAATTATGTTATCTAGGGTGATTGAGTCAATGAACCATAGGGAACACAATTCCCAAGTTGTTCCCAAAATTAAGCATTTTTTCCATAAACTAGTTAGCATTTATGTTATGTTGTTTTTTAATCAGAAACCCCCCCCCCCCACCTTTTTAGTGATTGTAGTTATAGATACTAGGAATGATTAGTAGTGAAATCCTATAGTCAAGCCCTGTAATCCCTGTAGATTCAATCATAACCTCGATTAGGTTAATTAATAATAGTAAATACTTTCTTATTGGAGCGTGACCATCATTAGTGCGCATCGCAGAAGGGATGCGTAAAGCCCACAGAAATTGCATTTTTGGAAAATTGAAATTGCTAATCGTTTGCTCTAAAATCGGAGTTAGACGCATTATCTCCTCAAAATGACCCCCTGAACATGAATATAAAGTAAGATTTTTGATATCGTGCATGAATTTTGTGATATATGGAAATTACTATTCTGGGCACTTTTTGGCGTCATTACAATCTCTCCCCCTTTTGAACATTCATCCCCCCCGAATATCAAAGAGATGTATATCAGAGACACAAACATGAAAATTTCAACCCACGTAGAGATGCAACAATGCACTTAAACACCATTTCAAAAATCTCATTATACGTGTAAAATCATCATGAACTTGTCAATTTAAACATGAACATAGATAATGACATGAGGGCTGAACATAAGAATTGAGATCATATTAAGGACATAGATTGATACATTAGTCTTGAGTGGAGTGGAAAAGGTAAGGATATCTCTTTTGTTCTAATCATATCAATCTTCTTAGGATCCACCTTAATACTATCCCCCCACACCATATGTCCTATGAAAGAAACCTCCCTCAACCAAATTTCACACTTTCCATATTTAGCATTTAATTTCTCTACCCTCAATTTGTGCAACACAACCCTCAAATGAGCCCTATGATGAAATCTATTCCATATGTCAAATTATCTTCAACCACACCCACAACATCAAGAGGCACAATAGTATTCAAATCACCCACACATTTCCTCAACAGACACATGGAACACCTGATGAACCAAATCCATTTCTCTAGTCAATTCCAACCCATAAGCTACCTTGTCAACCCTTCTCATCACACTATAATGACCCTTATACCTTGGGATCAACTTTCCTTTCTTACCAAAATGAGCCACAGCCTTCATGGGTGACACCTTCTAATAGACCCAATCATCAACTTTGAATTCAAGCTCCCTTCTCCTCACATCAGCATAAGACTTTTGATGACTTTAGGCTGTGTCCAACCTTTCTCTAATCATCCTAATCTTTTCAAGAGCCTCCAGAAAAAGATCTGGCCCTAAAAAGGCCACCTCACCAACTTCAAACCACACCACCACTAATCTACAATGTCTACCATAGAGAGCCTCAAAAGGAGCCACACTAATACTAGAATGATAGCTATTGTTGTAGGCAAACTCAATCAATGGAAGATGATTGTCCCAACTACCTTTAAGGTCCAACACATTCTCTAACCATATCCTCAAGGGTTTGGATGGTCCTTTAAACTTGGCCATTTGTTTGAGGGTGAAAAGGTCATACAAAGATAAATTCTAGTACCAAGACCCCTTTGGAAGGACCTCCAAAAATGTGAGGTATATTGAGCACCATAATCAGATATGATGGACAAAGAAATCCCATGAAACCTCACCAAGTCATGGATGTATAACATTGTATAAGCTTCAACCCCATATATGGTCTTAACCGGTAGGAAGTGAGCCAATTTTGTCATCCTATCAACTACAACCCAAATGGAATCAAAACCTTTTCCAGTCTTAGGCGACCCAACCACAAAATCCATACTAATCAACTCCCACTTAAAAGTAGGATTCTTTATGACTTAGGTTAGGCCACTAGGCCTTTAATGCTTGGCTTTGACTTGTGGACAACTATGACAACCGGAAATGAATTCGGCAATGTCCCTTTCCATTCCTCCCCATCAATACACCTCTCTCAAATCACTATACATTTTGGTGGAACCGGGTGGATAGAATAAGAGGAGTTATGGGCCTCATCAAGGATCTTTTTTATCAAGCCACTGACACATGGTACACACAATCTACCTTGATACCTAAGGGTACCATCTCCCCCTTGGGAGAAAACCTCCACCTTGCCCTCTTTCCCCAAAGACTTCAATTCTAACAAAGAGGGATCAAGATCTTATTTTGCGATCACCTTATCTACCAAAGAAAACTTAGAACCATCCACAACAACAAAATCACCATTACCAACCTCCCCCAACCTAACCCCCAATCTAGCCAACTGATGCACACTGCTAGCCATCTCCTTATTGCTTTCAACAACATGAGCTAGGCTATCCATGGACATCCTACTCAAAGCAACCACTACATTTGCTTTACCGGGATGATAATACAAACTTATATTATAATCTTGAAGAAGTTCTAGCCACATTCTTTTCCTCAAGTTGAGATCTTTTTTAGTGAAGACATATTGGAGACTCTTATGATCGGTAAACACATAAATATGCACCCTATACAAATAATGTCGCCAAAGTTTCAAAGCAAATACTACGATGTCCAATTCAATGTCATGAGTAGGGTAGTTCTTTTCACGAACTTTGAGGTGCCTAGAAGCATAGGCTATCACCTTACCATTTTACATCAGCACGCAACCCAAACCAACTCTAGAAGCATCACAATACACCACAAATCACTCAAGCCCATCTGGTAGTGACAATATAGGAGCGAAAACAAGCTTATCTTTCAATGTTTTGAAGCTCCTCTCACATTCATCGATCCACACGAACTTAGCCTTCTTTAGAGTCAATTTTGTGACAGGGATAATAGCCCGCTAAGACCAAGAAGATCCTAATGTCCAACGGTGTCAATGGTCTAGGCCAATTTCTAATCATATCAATCTTCTTAGGATCCACCTTAATACTATCCCCCCACACCATATGTCCTATGAAAGAAACCTCCCTCAACCAAATTTCACACTTTCCATATTTAGCATTTAATTTCTCTACCCTCAATTTGTGCAACACAACCCTCAAATGAGCCCTATGATGAAATCTATTCCCTTTCTACTAATAGTATGGCCTTTCACCCTCAAATAGATGGCCAAGCCAAAAGAACCATTCAAACCCTCGAAGTTATACTTAGGGCATGTGTATTGGAGATAAAGGGTAGTTGGAATGACCATCTTCCTTTGACTGAGTTTGCCTAAAATAATAGATTTCACTCTGGCATTGATATGGCTCTTTTTGAGGCTCTTTATGGGAGATATTGTAGATTACCGGTTGGTTGGTTTGAGGTTAACAAGGTGGCTTTATTAGGACCGGATCTAGTTGTGAAGGTGCTCGACAAGGTTAAGATGATTAGGGAAAGGTTGAAGATAGCCCAATGTCATCAAAAATCCGATGCCGATGTGAGAAAAAAAGACCTTGAATTCAAATTGGGTTATTGGATTTGTTTGAAGCTTTGTCCCATTAAAGGTATAGTTCGCTTTGGTAAAAAAGGAAAGTTGAGTCCAAGATATGTTGGTCCTTATGAGGTCTTGAGATAGGTTGGCAAGGTAGCTTATGAATTGAAGTTGCCTAGTGAAATGAATTTGGTTTATCCGTTGTTCCATGTTGTTATGTTGAGAAAATATTTTGGTGATCCTAATGCTATTGTGCCTTTTGATGTTATGGGTATTGTTGAGGATAACTTGACTTATGAGGAGGTTCTAGGTCATATCCTTGATATGTTAAGTCCTTTGGAGGAACCTACGAGTTGAGAGTGCTACATAGGAGGCCTAGCAAACATGGAAAAGTGGTATTCTTATCTCTTCCACTACACTCAAGCCTAAGGTACCAATTCTATGCCCCTTATGTCAATTCAAGTCCTATATTTCAGCCCTATATCATTCATATGTATTCATGTTTAAGTTGACAAATTATTGATGATTTTACACTTATGTTGAGATTTTGAAAATGGTATTTTAAATGTAATGATACATTGTTGTTGGGGCTAATGTATTTGTGATTATTTTTGTCTTGTACATCTCTTTTACATTCGGGGATGAACGTTTTCAAGGGGGAGATATTGAAATGACCTCAAAAAGTGCCTCAAAATGCCAAAAATTTTAAATTTCATATATCTAAACATCCGTGCGCGATATCAAAAATCCAACTTCAAATCTTGTTCAGGGGGTCAAAATTAGAGGAATTAAAAGGGTCTAACCCCAATTTTAGAGCAATCAAATTACAATTTCAAATTTCCAAAATTTTAATTTCTAGAGATGATTTGCGACTACACTGCGATGCGCACCTGTGTATTTCATTGCCAATGATTTCTATCTCAGTCCAAGGCTTTTGGGTCTTGGGCCTAAGTGTTCCTAACCATGTTTTTACCTACACATTTTCAAATACTCACTAAAATACATAGCTATATTTTCACTCCCAAATTCAAGTCCCAAACCTTCATCCCAAGATAATGTTGTCCTTCAAGATTCTATTTCAAGTTTCAAGTCTCCATCTCAAAGTTTCATCAAGATCATCTCAAAGCTAAGGTATGTGGTTTCTTTCATGGGTTTCTTTCACCCATGATACCTAAACCTCTTTTTACTCAAATTGCATGGTTTAAAGTTGATTTACAAATGGGTCTTGATTATTCTGAAATTCACTGCGCTCTATGTTAAAGCTATGTAAAGTTGTGACTATTTTGCTATGTTTTGAACTATAGATCTTGGATCTATTGTAAGATATAATGAGGGGGTTTTATTTATATTGCTTGAGGGTGTTATAAGGTGTTGATTGATGGTTTTACAATGGATTTTCTTGCATGATTTCATCTCTAAATTGCAATGTTTTATACCACCACTATACACCCTCTAAGTGTTTGAGAAAATGTTCAAATGTGGTTTCTTGATTAGTAAAAGGTCCAAAGTATGAGATATGATATGATTGACTATAGGATGAGTAAATGAGCTTATGTATATGATATATTTTATGTAAAATGTTGCATTAGACAATGCCCGATCTGGGTGACCTAGCAGAGGGGTCAACATCTCAACCACTGGGGTGATGGGTGCTATCATCACTAACCTTGATGAGGTATTTGTAAATCACACACTATGGTGATGGGTGTTGTCATCACTAACCTTGATAAGGAGTTTGTACCTCACACACTAGAGTGATGGGTGCTATTATCACTAACCTACCAAGGGATTGTACTTTAGATATCTAGCTTGGTCTCTTCTAGACATATGATACCCTATATGAGCATGAGTTACTTAAGCATGTTTTACTCATGCATTGATCATACATGCCATAGAGTTATATTATACCTATTGCCTATTGTTATGCATTTTGATCATGATGCCTAATTCTTGTTGCATTGCATCCTACATACTTAATACATTCAAATGTACTAACACATACTCTATGCCTACATGATGTCACCATGTAGGAACTAATTCCTAAGTTGATCATCCTCGTTCTCCACATGGTTAGTCAATTCTACTCAATCTACTTGGTGAGTCTTCCACTTCAGGGATCTTAGCCTATGCTGCTCTAATTATGTATTGAGAAATTCTTCTTTATTTTATATTTTGACTATGAGGGTGACCCTAGTTACTTTGTCTTGGCCCCCATGCTTGTCTATATATTAGAGGTGCTTGTTGGACATGTTATGTATCTATGCTAAGAGCCTTGACTTTATTGTTCTTGATATCTATGGTATGAAAGTGCTTTTCCTTAGCCCCGGTTGTCTAACTTTATTATCTCTTGATGCTTGATTTATTACTTCCACAACTAAGGATGTGTAATGATGTTCGAAGAGGCTTGCTTGGGATTCCTTCGGGTTTACCTTGCACTATGTCATGCCTAGTCCCTAGGTCTGAGTCGTGACAACAACCCTCTAGTAGGGCATAGTCATATTCCAACACTATATAGAGAATACAATATACATATATTCATTTATCATCATATAGTCCTTCAACTCATAAGACATGCATTGGACCTTCAATTCTTCAAAAACCCATCACTGGACATTTATCAAACGCTTAAAGGGTGTGTAGTGCTAGTGTAAAACCATGCGAATCAAGAGTGTTGTCTTTTTAGAAAATTCAATGTAAAATCATCAATATATACTTGGTAACACCCTCAAGGGATAAACATCAAAACCCATCATCAAATCTTAAGATAGATCAAATATTCATAGCCCAAAACATAGTAAAATAGTCATAATTTCATAAACCCCACATAGTGTGCAGTGAATTTCATAATAAATAAAACCCATGAGTGAATCATCTTTAAGTCATGCAAATTTATGTAAAAGGAAGCTTGGGTATCATAGGTGAAAGGAACCTATGAAAGAGACCCACATACCTTAACTTTGGAGATGCACTTGATGAAGATTGGAGTTGGAGACTTGAAGCTGGAATGTAATCCTTAAGATTCGGAAAGGGTTTTGAGAGTTGAGTTTAGGAGTATAATATTTTGCTAAGTATTTTAATGATTATTGGGGAATGTTTTGAATAATATGAGGGTGAAAATGGCTATGTATAGGTATTTTTACATTTGGGAACACTTAGGCCCAATAGTTAGAAGTCTTGGACCGAAGTCAAAAATCTGCACCAGTTTTAACACTAGTGCACATCGCGGAAGGGACATGTAAACTCGAATAGAAATTACATTTTTGAAAAATTAAAATTGCTAATCATTTGCTCTTAAATTAGGGTTAGACCCATTCTCCACTCAAAATGAACCTCTGAACAAGAATATGAAGTTGGATTTTTGATATCGCACACGGGTTTTGAGATATATGGAAATTACGATCCCTGGCACATTTGAGGCACATTTTCGAGCACTTTTTGGGGTCGTTATATTATGTTTATTGTTGCATTACACCCCGTATACTTAGCAAATTTCTAGTACTAATGCATACTATTTTCCTACATGATCAAATATGTAAGGATCGGAGTACCTATTCATCCTTCTTCTCCACGTGGCTAGACAAATTGATTGAAGATTTCTACTGGTGAGTCCTCCATTCTTTGGACAACATCCACTTTCTTTTCATGTTTTTCTAAGAGTTGTCTATTTATGGATATTTATTTTCTGAGGGTGTGCTCGGGAGATGTATTTGCCACCATTTCATCTTGTTTGAGGTGTTGTTGAATATGGATATGTATGTTATAAGCTTAACTCCTATTATGTTCATTCTTATGTAATTATGGACGACTTCCTTTAGTACTTATTGATGCTGATGTTCACGCTCTAATAAGAAAGCGGTTGCTATCAGTAATTAACGTAACTGAAGGTTAGGGTCGAATCCACAGGGAAAATAGGGCTTGACTGCAAAAATTCACTATCAACCATTTCAAGTTTCTACAGTTAGAACCTCTAAAAGGGGGGGTTTGCGATTCAAGAACAAAAATAAATAGAAATTATACTACGATGTGAGAAAACACTCAAATTTAGGGAAAACTTGAGAATTGTGTTCCCCATGATTCATTGACTCGATTAACGTAGATAACATAACTACAATTAGAGATTCGTATGCACGATGGTAACTTAGGTTCTTCCAGCCCTCTTGTGAATGTGAAGGTCGAATTTCACCATGGCGCTTTGTCGGCAACTATGGCGTGCTAACTAACTGTTTCCTATTATCACTGTCAACCTCCCATTGGTCAGGCTTAGTTGATTAGACAAGAATACATTAATCGAATCCTGTCATCTATTTCTCTTTTCCTATATGTCACTACATTGGTTAGG
>DF360774.1:0-17368 GCA_000787875.1 Solanum virginianum | reverse complement strand
CCATCATATCGGATCATGGTGCTCAATTTACTTTACATATTTAGAGGTCCTTTCAAAGGGGATTTGGTAGAAGAGTTAAACTTCGTACAACCATTCATACTTAAACGGATGGCCAAGCCAAAAGAACTATCCAAACACTAGAGGATACACTTAGGGCTTGAGTATTGGAGCTTAAGGATAGTTGGGATGATCTCTTCCATTGATTGAGTTTGCCTATAACAATAGCTATCTTTCTAGCATCGGTATGGCTCCTTTTGAGGCTCTCTATGGTAGACCTTATAGGTCATTATTTGGGTGGTTTGAGGTTTAAGAGGTGGTTTGTTGGGACCAGATCCTGTTATGGAGGCTCTTGAGAAGTTTAGCATGATTAGAGAAAGGTTGAAGACAGCCCAAAGTCGCAAAATGTCCTATGTCGATGTGAGGAGAAGAGATCTTGAATTCAAAGTTAGTGGTTTGGTCTATCTGAAGGTGTCACCCATGTAAGGTGTGGTTAATCTTTGTAAAAAGGGCAAGTTTTATCCAAGATATATGGGTCCTTAAGGGTAAACGAGGAGGACTAGAAAGGTAGCTTATGAGTTGGAATTGCCTAGTGAGATGGATTTGGTTCATCCGGTCTTTAATGTATCCATGTTGAGGAATTTTGTGGGAGACCCTAATGCTATTGTACCTCTTGATATTGTAGGTGTTGTGCAAGACAATTAGACTTATGAAGAGGTTCCGTTTAAGAATGATTTTTGATAGACAAGTAAAGAGGTTGAGGAACAAAGATGTGGCTTCCGTTAAGGTCCTTTGGAGGAATCAACAAGTTGAAAGTGCTACTTGGGAGGCCGAAGCGGACATGCAAAAACAATATTCTTACTTTTTCCGCTCCACTCAAGCCTAAGGTATTAGTCTAAGCCCCCTATGTGATTTCAAGTCTTATGTCCTGCCCTCATGTCATTGCGTACATTCATGTTTAAGTTGACAAGTTCATGGTGATTTTACAATTATGTTTAGATTCTTGAAATGATATTTAAGTGATTTGTTCCATCCTTATGTGGGCTTAAATTGTCAGATTTACATATCTCATATACCTTTCTATGACATTCGAGGATAAATGTTCCTAAGGGGGAGATATTGAAACAACCCCAAAAAGTGCCCAAAAATGTGCCTCCGAAGTGTCCGAAATAGTAATTTCCATATATGTTAAAATCTATGCGTAATATCAAAAATCCAACTTCATATTCCTGATCAAGGGGTCAAATTGAGTGAGAAATGGGTCTAACCCTGATTTCAGAGCAAACATATCACAATTTCATTTTCAAAAATAATGAATTCGAGTGAGCTCTACGCTCCCCTAGCGCGACCTAACCAGGGCACGTAGATGTGTATTTTGTTAACTTCTGTATTTGTTCAGTCCAAGAATTTTTGGTCTTGGGCCTATGTCTTCCCATGCGTGAAGATACCTATACATAGCCATATTTCACCCTCGTATCATACTAAATGTACCCCAATACTCTCTCAAACAGTTAAACAAATATTTCACCCTGAATTCAAGTCCCAAAACTCAATCCAGATCTTAAAGTTTTCATTCAAGCTTCAAGTCTCCATTTTCAATCTTCATCAAGAATTATCCAAAGTCAAGCTATGTGGGTTTCAACCATTGGGTACTTTCACCCATGATGCCCAAACTTCCTTTTCACCTAAAATACATGTTTCTAAGTTAATTTTACTTATGGGTTTTCTATTATGAATTTGACTACGAACTATGTTGGGGTTTTGTAAAACTGTGATTGTTTTAGCATGTTTTGAGCTATGAATCTGTCACGACCCAAGCCTAGGGCCTAGACGTGACTAGCAAAAGGGAAACTCAAAGGAACCCCAAACAATCCTCATAGCATATCATTACACATCCTTAGTCGCAGAAGCAATATAAAACATCATAAGAAACATGAACAAGGGAAAAGGGACTTAGGGAGAAAGAGAGAGTTTAATACTTAAATAGCATAGATGAGTCAAATCTCAAATGTAATACATAACTTGTACAACAACATCTCTATACATAGATACTTAGTAGTGGCCAAGACAAAGCAACTGGGCTTACCCTTATAGTCAAAATAGCAATAAAGAAGAAGGAATCAATACATAAGATAAGAAACATAGACCAACGACCTCGGGAATCACCCTCATAGTCAATACATAAGTAAGACAAAGATAGTCTTAAAACATAACATGAGGTCATAAGAAACATCCTCGGAATGGAGGACTCTCCAATAAGCTTGAGTGAAACTGTACTAGCCATGTGGGTGGAGATGCTTAAGCAGGGCTCTAGTTCAAACATAGTCATATCATGTGGGCATAGAGTATGCATTAGTATGTTTGAATGTACTAAGTATGTGGGATTCAATGCAGGTTGGAGGATGGTCACATGTGGGCATAGAGTATGCATTAGTATGTTTGAATGTACTAAGTATGTGGGATGTAATGCAACAAGAGATAGACAATGTAATTAAAATGCATAACAATAGGTAATAGACATAATATAACAATATTACATGCATGAATAATGGTTGTGGTAAAACATGCTTGAAAATATCCATTCATTCAAAGCTTACTTAACCCAATAAGATAACATAAGTAGCTTATCCAATTACCTTGTACTAGAGGGTGAGAGATATAGCATGAATTTATAACCCCAATTAATACATGATGGTAAGGAGTACATCATAGTTCACAACCTCATAAGGAGTAGCATAACCTCATAAGGAGTAACATAACCTCATAAGGAGTAGCATAACCTCATAAGGAGTAGCATAACACTATAAAGAGTAAATTGCATTCATACATGAGGGTAAGGTGTACAACATAGCTCATAAACCTACATGTAGGAATTGGCCTTGCACTAGAGGTTAAAGGATGTAACATAGTTCATAACCTCTCCTAGTAGGCTTTCACAATTGACAAGAGCATAAACGTTACCATAAGAATCCAACAAGTCATCAACAATTCACAAGAACCTAACAACATGAGAGCCTAACAATTCCCTTGCAACAACAAAGGTGCTTTACTAGATTCAAACACATATATTCATTCCTCTCATCCTTATATACATATCTTCCCTTTTTATCATCATTTGGTCATCACATACATATATCATTTCATCATCATGTAATCATCATAACATCATTCAACTCATAAGACTTGCATTGGACCTATAATTCCTCCAGAAAGCCTTGCCAGATATTTTATCAAACACTTAACGGGTGTGTAATGGGGGTAAAAGACCAAGCAATCTAGAGATAAAATCATACAAGAAAAACCATTGTAAAACCATCAATCAACACCTTGCAATACCTACAAGACATACACATCAAAACCCCTCATTAAATCCAACATTGGATCAAAGATTAAAAGCTCAAGACATGCTAAAGTAACCATACTTAACTCTACGGGTCCTACCATCCATGGAGACACAACATGCATGCAACTATTCCATCTCAAGTATAACATCAAATCCACTAAATCAAATCCAATGAGTCACAAGGCAAGACCTAATGCAATATGAACATAAACACAATACCTATGAACTTTCCAATAATAATAAACTCAACAAGATGGATAGACACCAAAGGTTCACATGACAACTCGGGTGCACAAGAAGCCTACTAGCCAATTAAATAAATAATAAAAGCAATAACAGGATTTGGATCCATTAAAATTAAAACCTTCAACTTACCTTCCTTTGCCTCCCTCTTTGAAGTGGCATGATCAACTAGAAAAGCAAAGAACATTCGTTAGAGGAGAAAGCCTTATCTCACTTCTAATGCACAACATAGACCATGATGAAGGGAAATATTTCCTAAAATTTCTCATAGCCTCCTACTGATTATTGTGGTACACAACACAACTATAAATAAGAATCTAATCGACACGGTGTGTTAAGCTCCAAGGATCTAACAACCTAGTGCTCTGATACTATCTTTATCATAACTCAAGCCTAAGGCCTTCACGTGATCGACGAATGGGGAACTCGAAGCAACCCAAACAAGCCTCTTAGCATATCATACACACATGTTTGATCATGGAAGTAAGAAAAAACAAAATAAGAAACATAAAGATAGGAAATCGAGACTAAGAGAAAGAGTTAAACACTTGAATAAAATAAATATGTAATCTAAAGTATAATACATAACTTGTCCAACAACACCTCTTGACATAGAAGTTAGTGGGGGCCACGACAGGCAACCGAGCCCACCCTTATAGTCATAAGGATACCAATATATATGAGAAGTAGTCTAAAGATAGGCATGAAAGAAGATATATATTGTCCCCGGACATGAGGACTCACCAAAAGCTAACTTGAACAATCCATCTAGCCGCGAGGAGATCAATAGGAGCTCCAATTCCTACATGGTAACATTATGTAAGCATAGAATATGCATTAGTATGTTTTAATGTATTAAGTATGTAGGATATAATGCAACAACAGATAAGTGACATTGGTATGAATAATTTAAGCAATTAACTAACATATAAAAAGATGACATGCATGAGTGATGCTTGCAGTAAAGACATGCTTCATATATTATAATACAAGTGTGAAAATGGACTATCCTATGGTGGGTTGTTGCACCCCATCTATGGTGATTGAGGTACAAACCCCTCAATAGGTTACCAAGGTACAAACCACTTAATAGGTTGGAGGATGGTCACACCCTATCTCCCATGGTGCTAAGGTACAAACCTGTTTATAGGTTAGAGGATGGTTAGACCCTATCTCCCATGGTGCCAAGGTACAAACCCCTTGAAAGGTTAAAGGATGGTCACACCCTACCTCCCATGGTGATTGAGTCATACCCCTCAATCGGCTATGATCAATTCAACACTATATAGAGAAATACCATATACATACTTTCCTTCTATCATCATTATAACATCATACACATACTTGTCTTTCATTATCATAATATCATTCATAACATAAGACATGCATTGAGCCTTCAATTCCTCAAGAAACCGTAATCAGACCTTTTATCTAGCACTTGGCGGGTGTGTAGTGCTAGTATAAAACCACGCAATTCAAGAGTAAAATCATTCAAGAAAACTTGATGTAAAATATCCATCAATATTTAGTAATACTATCTTGCATAATATATTGAAAACCTTCATAATATATCAAGAGAGATCATCATTCTATAGTTTAAAACATGCATAATCGTAATAGGTAAATCATCTCATAGTATAGGCTTAAAACTGAGTAATCATGTAGTTTCAACCAACCTTTCATAAAAACCCAATATAGTATATGGTCATAATAAGTAATGAATAATACCAAAAGCAACACACCTTGGAAACATTTAATTTTCATAGAAATGGATGATTGAGTTTCATGAGTGAAAGGTACCCATGAATGAAATCCACAAACCTTAGACCTTGAATTTCTTGAAATTACGTTGTAAAAGACTTGAATTTTTAAAGTGGGTCTTGGAATCCAAACCTTGCTCTTGAGTTTCCTTTAATTTGTATTAGGGTTTTGATGGAGTCTCTTGAGAGGATTTTAGAGTGTATTCCAATTGGGAGAGTGAATTTGACCTTTAGGAATAGGGTCAAGTCTTTAGCTGGTGTTAAGATAGCATAGGAATTCCTAAAATAGCAATAGAAATGGCTAAATTTACTGAATGCCATTAATGAAGTGCAATTTGAAAAAATCCGTAGATACCCCTGCACATACAAGTTCTACAAAATGGGCATAACTTCTTCATCCGAACTTTAAATAAGGTGAAACAAAGTGTGTTAGAAAGATAATTTCAAGATATATGGTTTTTTAGGTTATGCGCCACTGATTTATTTGTGTGCTAAGAGTTATTTCCCTTTAAAGTGGACCCTGCTACCGGTACTTGTGCAAAACTTAGCCAACAAAAATTCTTTTGAACTTGGCTTGATTTAGTGGAACCACGATGGTCGTAAATAACATAAATAAGCTTGACTTAGATTTATATGGGAGGTTGATGTTTGAATAAGTTTCTTGAGACCCAGAAGTGAGTTTTGGACATTTGAATTAGGTGAAATATTTGTCTAAGTGTTTGAGAGAATATTGGGAAATGTCTTGTATGATATGAAAATGAAATATGACTATGTATAGGTATTTTCATGTATGGAAGGCTTAGGCCTAAGACCCAAAAGCTTTGGACCAGAATAAAATAACTAGGCAAAAAATAAGGCAGTGGCGCGATCCAGCTGCATCACACTAGGGGCGCGTAGGCGCACTGCTTTTGTAGATCACTTGAAATTTTGGATTTTGCTATAGTTGTTCTAAAATATAGGTTAAACCCACTTCACACTCAATTTTGTACCCTAAACAAGAATATGAAGTCAAATTTTTTATATCACCCATTAATTTTGAGATATATAGAAATTACGATTTCTGGCATTTCCGAGGCACATTTTTGGAAACTTTTTTGGGTCATTACAATAATGCTATGAGCTTTGAATCTCTTGAATCTTGATGCTCTATGATATGAAAGATTCCCATTAGCCCTAGTTATCCCTATTTAGTATCTCTTGTTGTTATATTATTATTTTCGCGACCAAGGATGTGTAATGATAGGTTAAGAGGCTTGCCTGGGGTTTCTTCTGGTTCCCCATGCGCCGTGTCATGTCTAGGAGCTAGGCTTGGGTCATGAAAAAGATCTTAAGAAATGGGTGAAATTACATTAATTTTACCTAAAATAAGGAAAAGTAGGGCCCATGATGTCACCCAAGTTACACCTTTTTTTAGAGGATAAAATGGTTGCTGTCAAGAAATAGATCCTAACAGAGGTTAAGGTCGAACCTACAAGGAATACATAGAATGAAGAGAATTCAATGACTGCAATTCGAGTGGTTAAAAAACTTACTTCCCCAAAGTGTAGGAGTTTGTAATAATTAATATAAAACAAAACTAAACTAACTATCACAAGAGAGAAATCAATATGGAAAGAAAGTAGGGTTTTGTGTTCCCCATTATTCCCTAACTCCGTATTACTAGATAACCTAATTATTTTCTAGTGTGTAGCATGCAAGACGATAAGTGATATTCACCAAGCCCTTTGGTCAAAGGATATAGGTGAATTTCACAATGTGCCTTCGCCATCTCCATAGTGTGCCTTGGTCCAATTTTGTTGATTAGTCGAGAATAAATCAATCGAGTCCTGTTAATTAATCTTTCATATTCATTATGACCTTCGTCCAGTCAGTATCACTTGGTGGGTTCTCATGTTTACCATCATTAGAAAACATGCAAAACAAAGAGAGTTAATTAATTCACATATGCACACTTTCCAAGGATTATGAACTATCCAGTTTTACCTTGTTAGTTCTTCCTAGTTCCCACAACCCTAGTTTTGGATTTAGCTACACACGCTTTTTGTAGATCCAGCAATTATGGATTGAGAAAACATAATTGAACACTTACATAATAGCGAATCAAACTTCAATGAGAATCACAAGCTTAAAAATGAAATTCAAATACAAGTGTTCTCAAAGACTCTCTAATGTAATCTCATAACTTTCCCTCTCTTATTAGTAAATTCTCTAAGTACTACATGAAAACTTATGATAAAATAATCTGAAAAACATATTTATAATAAGTAAAATACAAGTGCTAAATGAAATAGGATAACTGGTCAACATGCTATATCAAAGGGGTTTATAGGTCATATTACTTTCCACGTCTCATAACAAGGGACTCGTACAAAGCTACTAAAAATTTGGACTTCAACTCTACGATACCCCTCTATGACTCATAAAGTGGTTTACGACCCATAAAGGGGTTTCGTCTATTGAATCTTTAGAAACTCCTACTCTCTGATCCTCAGAGCATGAACCATCTTCTATGACTCGTAAATCATTTCACGACTCATCTGCATATTAATATAATTAGCTTCAGAAATAGCCCCTAATGGAATTGTTCTCGAAACGACTTCATGAGCTGTAGAATGATCAACAACCTGTAAAGGGTCAGGTACAACAACAAAAACTAGCAACTACTACACTTTTTCCCAAATCAAGGACAAATCCATAATCCTGCAAACATAACATCAAAATAAATAAAACCAACTAACATTGCATTCAGAACACACAAAATTCAAAGTTTTAAATATCAAAAGTGCTGTATTTTTACAGCACATCAACACCCTTGATGTGCTGCCAAAATACCAAACTTTTGATGCTTAAAACATGGTATTTTATGTGTTCTCAATGCAATATTAATGGGTTTTATGTGTTTTTATGTTTATGTTTGTAGGATTATAAGTTGGCCATTATTTTAGGGATATTGTAGAAGTTGCTACAAATATGTTGTAATACTAGACACCTTATGGCCATAAGCCATTGTACAAGCCATAGGGGGTTTCATAAGGAATTCCCGTGAGGGGGCAAGTTTCTGAAGTTAATTCTATAAATATGCAGATGAGCTATAGATTAATTTACAAGTAGTAGAAGAGGTTTTGGGCCCTGAGGATAAGAAATGAAGACATTCTGAAGTTCATCAGACGAGACCCCCTTTACGGGTCGTAAACTATTTTATGAGTCATAAAGAAGTGTCGCAAAGAAGAAGTTTAATTTTTTAGCAGCAACGTACGAGTCCCCAATTATAGGCCATAAACTTCAATATCGGCCATAAAGAGCTTTCGTGAGGTGTGCCGACTAGTTCTTCTAAGTCATTCAGGATTTGAATTTTAATTATTATTAATGGGTGTTTTAGGTTATTTTTCAGAAATAAACATCAATTTTGATAAGTTGTAGGCTAGTACTCAGATAACTCAATATTTAGAGAGAAAAAATTGTAAGAGTGTTTGAGAACAGTTGAGGTTGAATTTGATCTTAAAGCTTGCAATTCTTATTGACATTGGATTGCTTGTTCTTAAATCTATTGTGTAAGTGTTTAATTATTTCTTCTCAATTCATAATCTCTTCATTTACATATAACATGAGTAGCTAAACCCACTACTAGGGTCGTGGGAAATATGAAGAACTAACAAAGTAAAATCGGATAATTCACAATTCATCAAAGGTGTATATGCATCTATTTATTAACTCTCTTTGTATTGCATGTTTTCTAGTGGTGGACAATATTAGAATGCCCTAGTGTATTAACTGCACCAAGGTAGTAATGAATAGGAAAAATGATTAATTAATAAGATTCGATTGATGTGTTCTCGTCTAATCAACTGAAATGGGCCAAGGGGAGGTTGTACTGGACAAATAAGTAATGGTTAATAATGTAAACTATGTATATAGGCCAAGTAACATAGTGAAATTTAGTTCTCACCTTTGACTAAAGGACTTGGTGAACTTAAATTACCGTCCTACATAGCATACACTAAACAAAAATTACGTTATCTAGTGATGCTGGGTTGTGGAATCATGGGGAACATAATACCCTAGTTGCTCTCTATTATTGGTCTTTCTATCGTTATAGTTAGTTTTATTTTCTCTATGACTATTGCAAACCCCCCCCCCACATTGGGGAATTGAGTTGGTCAATTACTCAAATTGCATATTGGTCAATTTTCTTGAGTCTATGTATCCCCAGTGGGATCGATCCTAACCTTGGTTAGGTTCTATATCTTGACAACGACCACTTTGTCCTTTAAAAAGGTGGTGTATATTACTAATTCAAGTTTTATTTTATAATTTCCTTATTTTACGATTTTTTGTTGTTTTATTTCTTTTTAGGATATAGGAGTAGTGTATGCCCAGCATCAGAGTCAAGGCAATCTCTTAAATCCATTTGATCCAGAGATCTAAAGAACCTTAAGAAGAATGGCCCAAGATAATGCCAACAACATAGCCAATGCAACTCTGAATAGAAATAATAACGAGTATGTTGGGAATCGGAACCCACCTACTTTCATTCCATAACACTAAGACTTCAACGCCAATACTTACCAGTGGAATTAGTACAAGTTGAACCCTAAGGCTATGAAGGTGACTGGAGCTATTATGTTGCCACAACTACCAGCAAACATAAAGTACATAGTCTCGAGTGGGTTACTTCAGATGCTGAAGAACCATGGGCTATTTGCAGGCTTACCATTGAAGGATCCATATAGCAACCTACACATGTGGCATTTGTCTGTAAGAAGGAGACAACACATAGAATCTATCTATGAATGTTGTGTGACTTTGCATCTTCCCATTGCCTCTTACAGCCAATGCTGTATTATGGCTATCTGAGCTCCCAGAGAATTCAATCACTAGTTTGACAGACTTGTAGAAGGAATTTTTGGAGAAGTACTTTCCTAGATCGAAGAAGCTCAAGATAAAGGACCAGATCAACAACTTCGAGCAATGTCCTGGTGATTCGTTAAGCATTACTTGGGAGCAGTTTAAAAAATTACTCAAAAGTATCCCTTAACACAAAATAGTTAATGATGCCTTGGTGGAGATCTTCCACTATACCTTGGATGAGAACAGTCAGGCTTGTGCTTACATATCAGGACCCAAGCCTAGGGCCTAGATATGACACGACGAATGGGAACCCGAAGGGAGCCAAACAAACCTCTTAGCATATAAATCGCACATCCTTGGTCGCAAAAGCTAAGCAAACAACACAAGATTATAATATAAAAATGGAAAAATGGGACTAAAGGATGTCTTTGATAATCTTAACATATAAAAGAGTCAAAGCTCAAAGCATAAATACATCATTTGTTCTTACAACACCTCTAAACATAGATTGGAGCGGGTCCTAAGACACTTTTCTTGCTCACCCTTATGGTATCAAGAGTTTAACATAAAGAAATAGTAATGGCAAGAGTGACATAGATAGTGTCCCAGAACATGAGGACTCACTAAGGCATAACTCCAAAGCACCGAACTAACCATATGGAGGATGATCAAGAGGTGGTTCAGTTCCTACATGGTAACATCATGTAGGCATAGAATACGTATTAGTACATTTGAATGTACTAAGTATGCGGGATGCAATGCAACAAGACATAGCCAATATAGACAAAAATACATAGTAATAGGCAATAGCTATGTCTAGTCTCAATATGACATGTATGATAATTGCTTGAAGTAAAATATGCTTGTAAATTAATCTACTTGTATAGGTTATAGTACATAGCTCTGGGAAGAGACCTCAACTGACATAGAATAAGACCAAGTGAGCTACAACTTGTAATACCAATGATTACCCCTCATCAGTAAAGGGGTGGTCTACTAGCCAAGTTAATCCGTTCTTCATACTAATGGGAACATGACCCAAATTCATATGAAGTAACCCTCTTTACGGTAACACAAACCATTTCATAAAGGATTTCCTAAGAACTTTGCCTTACAGGAACATGACCCATTTCGGGAAGAATCTCAAGACATAGTGTACTAAATGGATCCACTACTAAGGCAATGGTAAAGTATACTCCTATGTTCGCACATAGTTTAAGGAAAGAGAGCAAACCCTCCATGTCACAACCTAAATTAGGGTCTATATGTGAAACGGCGAATGGGAAACCCAAAGAGACCCATAATAAGCCTCTTAGCATATTATACACACATCCTTGGTCGCGGAAGCATGATAAACAACAAGATAAAACATAAACAAGGGAAATTGGTACTAAGGGAGAGAGTTTAATACTTAATTAACATAGATGAGTCAAAACTCGAGCATAATAAATAAGTTGTCTAACAACACCTCTAGACATAGAACTTAGCAGGGGCCAAGACAAACAACCGGGCTCACCCTCATAGTAATGACCATAAGTATTCTGAAATATACAAGATGTAGTCTAAGTATAAGCATGAAAGAAGATGGATATTATCCCCGAACATGAGGACTCACCAAAGCTAACTTGAACAATCCATCTAGCCACGTGAAGGAGAATCAATGGGAGCTCTAATTCCTACATGATAATCATGTAGGCATAGAGTATGTGTTAGTACAATTAAATGTACTAAGTAGGATGCAATGCAACAAGAGATAAGCAAAATAATTGAAATGCATAAACATAGGCAATGAATAAGCATATCACAATATGGCATGCATAGATGATGCATAGAGTAAATCATGCTTACACAGATCATAATACATTTTTAAGAAGTGAACATCAATGTACAATCTCCAAGGCCTACCAGCTCCTTGGAGAGGTGATTGAGGTACAAATCTCTCAACGTAGTTATTGAGGTACATGCCACTTAACATGGTATCATGGGCCTACTAACTCCCGAGTAAGGCAATTGAGTTATAAACCCCTCAATGTGATTATTGAGGTACATACTCCCCATTCAAGGTACAAACCCCTCAATGTGGTTACCCGGGCCTAGTACCTCTCGAGCGAGATAATCGTGGTACAAATCCCTCAATATGGTTACCCGGGCCTACAACCCCCAAGCGAGGCTTGGTCAACTCATAACACTATAGAGAAAAATATCATATATATACATTTCTTCCATCATCATAAAGTCATTCAAATCATAAGACATGTTTTAGACCTTCGAAAACTCAAGAATCTGTGACCAGACATTTTATTAAACCCTTGACTGAAACGACCCCAAAAAGTGCCCGAAAATGTGCCTCAAAATGCCCAGAATTTTAAATTTTATATATCTCAAAATTCATGTGCAATATAGAAAATTCAACTTTATATTCTTGTTTAGGGGGTCAAAATTATGGGGAGGAGGGTCTAACCCCGATTTAAGAATAAAAGGTTAGCAATTATTATTTTTCAAGTGACAAATTTAAGTGAGCATTTCGCATCCCTAGCGCGATGCGCTAAGGGTGCACAAATGAATTGAAGTTGTCTCTGAGTCCTCTCCATGATGCGAAGAGGTGTATTTTTCTTTCCAGTAATTTTTGTGCGGTCCAAGACTTTTATGTCTTGGGCCTAAAAGTTCCCAAATGTGGTTTTACCTGTACTTAATCATTATTTACACCCTCATATCATCCTAAACATTCTCCAATACTTACTCAAACACTTAGCCATATTTTTCTCTCCTAAATTCAAGTCTCAAAACACTCATCTGGAACAAAGGATTTCCTTCAAGTTTTAAACCTCCATTTTCAATCTTCACCAAGAGTTTCTCCAAAGCTAAAAAGTTTTAGCCATTGGGTTCTTCTACCCATGGATCCCTAATCTCCTTTCTATGTAATTTGAATGATTTAAAGTTGATTTTACTATTTTTTTATTATGATGAACATGTCTATGAACTATGTTAAAGCTATGTAAAGTTGTGACTATTTTACTATGTTTGGAGCTATAAATCTTGGATCCTTTGTAAGGTTTGATGAAGGGTTTTGATGTAATTGTTTAAGGGTGTTACACGGTGTTGATTCATGGTTTTAAAATGTATTTTCTTTCATTATTTCATCTCTAAATTGCATGGTCTTGTACCCTTATCTTACACCCGCCAAGTGTTTGATAAAATGTTCGGCTATGGTTTCTTAAGGGTTTGAAGGCCCAAACCATGAGATATGACATGAGTAATGTTATGATAATGAAATGTACTTATGTATATGATGAATCCTATACAAAGTGTTGCATTAGACCATACTCAATCCCGGGGGACCAAGATTTTAGTTTACCTAGATGGGGGTTCGTACTCATCAACCTATTGAGGGGTTTGTACTATACCACGGTCTCTTCTATACATATGATATCCTATATGAGCATAAGTTATGTAGGAATGTTTTATTTTTCTATTGATCCTACATGATATATTGTTATAGTATTCCTATTGCCTATCGTTATGCACTTTGATTATGGTGCCTATCTCTTCTTACATTGCATCCTAAAAATATAGTACATCCAAATGTACTAACGCCATCCTAAAAACATAGTACATCCAAATGTACTAACGCATACTATTGCCTATATGATATCACCATGTAGGAACCGATGCCCAAGTTGATCATCCTCCTTCACGTGGCTTGTTCGGTAATACTCAAGCAAATTGGTGAGTCCTCCACATCAAGGACCTTAGTCTATGTTCCTCCATATCACTCTTCTTTATTTTTTATTTTTACTATAAGGGTGAGCCCAGTTGCTTTGTCTTGGCCCCTACTCATATCTAAGTATTAGAGGTGTTTGTTGGACATGTTATGTATCTATGATATTAGCTTTATGTATCTATGCTATTAGCTTGACTCTTGGTCTCTTGATTATGATGTTATGCAAGCTTTTCACTTAGCCCCTATGCCCCTATTCTTACTCTTTATGTCTTTTATATGCTTCAATGACAAATGATGTGTAATGATATGTTAAGAGGCTTGTTTAGGATTCCTTTGGGTTCCCCATTTGTCAAGTCACGTCTACGCCCTAGGCTTTAGTCATGATAAACATGGTATCAGAGCACTAGGTTGAAAGATCCTCGAAGTCTAAAAAATTGTGTTGATTAGAGTCCTAATTATCATTGTGAAGCCCGACATGACTATGAATAGGAGGCTATGAGGTGTTTTAGGAAATGTTTCCCTTCTTCATGTTCTAAGTCATACTATAGAGTTGTGGTAAGTTTTCCCTCTAATGATTGTTCTTTCCTATGCTAGATCATGCTAAATAAAAGAGGAAGACGGGCCCAAACTACCAAGGGGCAACCAACCAATAGTGAGCTCCGGGATGCTCTCACTATGCTTGCCCAAATTGTGGCCAACAAAGTCAATCAAAGGGCCCAAGCCCCTCATTCTATTACCCGGGGAGCTAGGGTAAGAGACTTCATAAGGATAACTTCTCAGTGTTACATGGGTCAAAAATAGATGAATATCCACAAAAGTTTATTGATGAGATCTACAAGATTTTGAATATTATGGATGTTGGGCTAAATGAAAAGGCGGAGTTGGCGGCGTACCAACTCAAAGGGGTAGCCCAAATATGGTATGATCAATGGAAGGGGGAGAAAGGAATAGGTAATGTGCTTCTTTGGGAGGAGTTCAATTTGGAATTCGTTAATCAGTTTTTCCCTCATGGGCTTAAGAAAGCTAAGTTGGTAGAGTTCGTGAACTTGAAAACAATATTTTATGAGTATGAGGGAGTATGCCCTCAATTTTAATCAACTTTCAAAGTATGCTCCTCATTTGGTGGCCAATCCTAGATGTAGGATGAATAAATTCGTGATGGGGTCTCTGACTTGGTGAGTGAAGAATGCCAGTATGCCATGCTAGTTAGGTACATGGACTTATCTCGATTGATGACATATTCCATACAAATGGAGGAGAAAAATTTGAGGAAGAGAAGGGGGCATGAGGCCAAGAGGATCTGTCTTGGGGGTAAGTTCTAAAGGGGTGGTCATTTCCATCAAGGCAAAGGGTTTTCTAATGTTACTAATAGAGGGTTTGTCGATAACTTTCCTAGACCTGAAGGTATTGGTGGTGTGGCTCTTATTGATGTGTGTCCTACATGTGGGAAGAGTCATAGGAGCCCGTGTTTGAAGGGTTCTAATATATGCATTAATTGTCGGGAGCTTGGCCACAAAAGGGTGGATTGTCCAAGAAACTGTGGCAAAGGCCGGAGTGCAAATGCGATTCCATTAGGTAGAGGTTGTCCTCAAGGTGGTGCCCCAAGGTACAATTGCTTTTATGCTCTAGATGGGAGGAATGGAATTGATGAGGTTCCCTACGTTGTTACCAGTATGTTGAAAATCTTTGACTTTGATGTGTATGCATTGATTGATCCAGGTGCCACTCTTTCTTTTGTTACCCCCTTTGTTGTCCAAAAGTTTCATGTTGACCCCAAGTTATTGTATGAGTCATATGAAGTGTGTACTACTATTGGTGCCTCCATTATTACAAGGAGAGTTTATAGAAGTTGTCATAATTTTATTTTGCATAAGTTGTTGCCTTGTGATCTTATTGAATTAGACATAATTGATTTTGATGTCATTCTTGGGATGGATTGGTTGCATGCCTACTATGCTTCTATTTATTAGAGAATCGTAGGTTCAAATTCTAATTTCAAAATGAACCCGTCCTTGAGTGAGAAAGTCAAATGTGGTGTTCAAAGGTAGATTCATTTCATATATTAAAACTCATAAGTTGATCTCTAAGAGGTTTCTTTACCATCTAGCGAGGGTTAAAGATATGGAGTCCAAACTCCATTCCATAGAGTCAATTTTAGTGGTAAATGAGTTGCTTGATGTTTTCCTAAATTACCTTCCCAGTGTTCCTCCCAAAAGGGAAATAAATTTTGGTATAAACCTCCTCCTCGGTACTCAACGTATCTCTATTCCCCCTTATCGTATGGCCCTGGTGGAGTTGAAGGAGTTAAAGAAACAATTGAAAGATTTGATGGAGAAGGGATTTATTAGACCTAGCCAATCACCTTGGGGTTCACTGGTGTTATACCTTGATTCCTTTGTTGTTGTCTTCATTGATGATATTTAGATCTATTCACATAGTAGGGAAGAGCATATGGGTCATTTAAGGGTTGTGTCGAAAAGATTGAGAGAGGAAAGATTGTATGCTAAATATGAAAAGTATGAGTTTTTGTTGAAGGAGGTTGCATTCTTGGGTCATGTGGTGTCGGGGGATGTTATTAAAGTGGATCATAAGAAGACCGATGTGATTAGATATTGCCCTAGAGCATTGAGGGAGGAGAAATTGTATGCCAAGTATGACAAGTGTGAATTTTTGTTGAAGGATGTTGCAATCTGTGGTTATGTGGTGTTGGGGGATGGTATTAAGATGGATCCTAAGAAGATCGATGTGATTACAGAGTGGCCTAGACCATTAACCCTTTCAGATATTAGGAGCTTCTTGGACCTAGCGATCTATTATAGAAGGTTTTTGAATGGGTTCTTCTCCATTGCTTCCCATATGACAAAATTGACTCAAAAGAAAGTTAAGTTTGTGTGGACCAGCAAATATGATAGAAGATTCCAAACATTGAAAGACAAGCTTGTGTCCGATCCTATATTGTCACTACCGGATGGGCTTGAGGGATTTGTGGTATATTGTGATGCTTTTAGAGTGGGTTTGGGTTGTGTGGTAATGCAAAATGGTAAGGTGATTGCCTATGCTTCAAGGCAACTCAACGTACATGAAAGGAACTGCCCTACCCATGAACTTGAATTGGTTGCCATGGTGTTTGCATTAATGATTTAGCGTCATTACTTGTTTGGAGTGTATGTGGATGTGTTCTTTGATCATAATACCCTTCAATATGTTTTTCACTCAAAAAGATCTCAACTTGAGGCAAAGAAGGTGGCTAGAACTTCTTAAGGACTATGACATGAGTGTCCATTACTATCTCGGTAAGGCAAATATTGTGGCGGATGCTTTGAGTTAGGTGTCCATGGGTAGCTTAGCTCATGTTGATCATAGTGATAAGGAGATGGCGAGGGAAGTGCTTTAATTGGCTAGATTGGGGTTAGGTTAGATGTGGTTTGTCACGACCCAACCTATGGGCCGTGACTG
>DF360775.1:21575-55793 GCA_000787875.1 Solanum virginianum | reverse complement strand
TAGGAATAAGATTTATGTACCTTCCAACCTTTCTAGACGCTACTTATGTAATTACATGAGATATATTTTATTATTACTGTAATTGTTTTTTCTTTAAAAAAAAAACCTGAACTCTTATTTTAGTATATTTATTTTACTAGTTTTTTTTTAGATGAGGCGTGGGGGGGGGGGGGGGGGGAGGGGAGTGTTTCGCCTGAAGTTCGATACTTGTATTGGAGCCTGACTATTATGAATGAATATCACCTAAAACTCTATTTGGGAAGAAGCACTTTTTGTATACTAAAGACTCCAATCTGAAACTTTCGATTAAAAAACTAACAATTTTATCTATTGTACTATAATTTTTTTGTGATATTTTAACAGTTGAGATGCAATAACTTGTAACTACTTATTTCTTATGACATTACAGAATTTGGTATAATAATAATTTACCATATATATTATAACATGAAATAGAATTTATTGCACTATACCAATTTTCTTTCTCTTTTTATTTTTATTTCTATTTTTCTAATAATTTTTACTTACTATTATAGGTGGGACAAGGCACTTTACTGTTTTAATGTCAATAAAATCTCTTTTAAGTTGAGGAAGAACAGAATGGGAAAAGAATAACTCAGGGGTCCATTTATGTATTAGGTTGAAATAGTTATTATTCTCTTATTCTTAATAAGAAGTCTCGTATTAAATTTTGAAAATAATTTTTTTTTAAATGAAGATGACGTAAATGAACCCTTTGTCTTCTATGATACTTAACTCTGCTCTTGATACTGACATATCTCTATAAATCAGAAGTAGGGGACGGTACCATCTTATGGCTAAGAAGCTCATTCGAATTGTTTTCGGTTGAAAATTATAATATTTATACATTATTAAAATTATCTTTTTATATATATATAATTGTCAAATTTCTTTCGACTAGTTCATATGTTTCTTTTTTCAAATTTTGAATCTTTTTTTTTAGTCTTTCCTTGCAATGAACGAAAAAGTGAGAAGTAGGGCTCGGTCTCAAGATTGAATTTAAAGTCGTTAGTAAGTCCAACTGCACGAGTGAGAGGCGAAGGTAAAGATTAAATGCAACTAGGTGTAACGTGTCAAAGGTCCGCAAGTCGTTGTAAAGGGGAATATGTTGTTTTGCGCATCCAACAACTGAAAAAATTTGTGGAGAAGGGTTGAGTTGCGCAATAGTAGATTCTTAGGTAAATAAATTGTTGGATTTGAAATTGAACTCTCTACCGTGGGCGGATAGGGACTTTCAATGGTCCGCTATTCTCTTCTCGTGATCGAAGTTGACTCCAAAAATTGGGTATTTCTTCTTAAGAGGACAATAATCCTCCCGATCTTGCTAACCGGGGATTCTGATCTCGCCACTGACCAAAAGTTTAAATGAACCCTTTTCGATATACTAACTCCGCTCCTGATACGGACATGTCCACTACAACTTAGAAGCAAGGGGTTTCATTCGCATCCCCTTTAGTAGAAAATTATCCTATTTATACATTATTAAATGTAAATATTGAATTCTCTCCGACTAATTATTCTGACTTTGCCACTGACCAAAAGTTTAACAGACCATAAAATTATTCAATTTTCAAATAACAACAAAAGAAATATAAATATTTTTGTTTAACTTTTACCATAAAGGTATTTGTTGATTCTTTTTTTAGAAAAAGATAGGTGGTCCCATAGGGGGTGTTTGCGTGGGTGGGTGGGTTGTAATAAGTATGAATAGCCCGTGCGACACCTTTTAGTAGCAGTTGCGTGTGAAAAGCAGAAAATTGGTTTAAAGGCAAACACGGCTTTACTCTTGTCTTCACGCTTCTATACAAATTCGTGTCACTCACTCGCTCAAAATTGTCTTTTTTGACTCTTTCTTTTAGGGGACGTTTGGTTGTAAATTTATTTATATTAACAAAAAAATATTATGAATATAATATAATATCAAGATAAATTTTATAAAATAGATAAGTAACAGGAACAAAAAATGTGTTATATCACCTTTTTTTAAATATATTATTTGTGTAAATATTATTTTTGTTGTTCAATCAACAACAATCAACATACCCAGTGAAATCCCATAAGTGGGGTCTGGGGAGGATAGAATGTACGCAGACTTTACCACTACCTAAGTTAAGAGGCTGTTTCCAGGGAACCCTCATCTCAAAACCCATGCGCAGAACGGACTACATATGATCAAAAATAAGGAAAACACATAATAATACGAAAGTATAATACAATTTAAAACATAAACAACCGCAAATACTGATAATTACGTACTAAAAAGAATACACTGTTACTCAACCCTAAAAGACCCCCTGACTATCTAACCCTACTAGCCCATTATCCTACGTTCCTCTCGTCTTTTCAGCCACCGAGGCCACCTCTAGCTTCTCACGAATGGACTCATTCCTAACCTTGTCGATCCTGCTATGCCCACACATCCATTTCAACATCCTCATCTCAGCAACGTGCATCTTCTGGACATGTGCATATAATTATCTGATATCATATACTGTAGTAAGTATTATAGACTAAGGAGAGTTTTAATTTTTTTAGCATTGAAATTATAATATTTTAAAATTTTGAGTTTATATATACATTTTATTGTAGTTTTTCTAAATTTTTATGTTATAATTTATGCTTTACTAGAAAAAAATTGAATTAAATTGAACTTAATATGTATCTATTTTTAATATGAATTATCTACTGAATGAAACTCTCCTAAGTAATTAAATTTTCCTATAATTCATTGTTATTTCGTAGCTAAATAAAATTAATATAATTTTTATTATTTAGTCACAGAATTTTATCTACAATAATTTCTTATTTTCTAGAAATTAACATTTCTAGAACAATAATTTCTTGTTTTCTATAACATTTCTTGTAAATGTTATCATACATCAAATTTATTTTGAGAAGTTATAATAATGTTAAATATGTAGAAATATATGATATTTATTTTATGACATAAGAGCATACAATTAGAAATAAAAAAGAAAAAAAAACCTAAAATATTTTTCTTAAAAAAGTACTTAATAAACACATAAAAAGACTACACGCGCTAGAAAAGTAGTTTGGGAAAGTTGTAAAAGTAGAGAAACAATTAATTTCAAAACAAAGGAACTAAAAAGGCAGTCAATCTATAGTCATAGTGAAGAAAAAAAGAAAACTTTTTAGTGATAATAAAAAATTAAAAGTAATCTTAGCTACTCATGAATCTCCTCATCTCACTCTTTAAGAAGGTTCAACTTTTAAGTTTCTATTATTTTATTCCATACTTCACTTTCAATTTATGTGTATCTCCATTAATTTTATGAATATTTAAAATTATAATAAATATATTATTAATTAAAATTTGAACATAAAAAAAAAAGTATCTAACACGCCATAAATTTTTTTGAAAGAGCGAGGTATTTTTGAAAATATGTGATGCACGACTATCGTCAGCTCATGTTATAAGGTGTTAATCTTTGATTTTATAAATTAGCTTAACTTGATATTTAAAATTTAAACAAAAAATATTTATATATCATTTAAATTTAGAAAGTATAAATTAAGATAAAAAGATGGTATTTTGTCTAGGCTAAAATTTAAACCAAAAGTCTTTAACTTTTTTCAACCTACTCTTCAAAAAGGTTTCAACTTTTAGTTAGTATTATTTTATTTGTTGCTTCTCTCTCTAACTCTTTCCCATTATCTTTTGAAAATAATATACATAATGACATAAGTTGTCTTATTTATTAGTGAAGAAAGAAAACAATAAAGAATTACAATGAAAAGGTGAAACCATTTTGATTAAAAAAATAATATATACTTTGTACTAATAATAAAGAAAAAGATGACACAAAAAGTAGGGCAATTTTGGTTTTTTCTTCTGCCCATAGAGCATTTTCCAGAAATCTTTGCAACTGAAAGTACTTTCATTCATCTCCCTTTCTTCCATAAATTCCCTCAACCCCCTACCCCCACCTCACCCCCTACCCTAGCTATATAAAATAAATTATATAACGATGCTTTTGTACCGTTAGAAATAGCTTAAATATATCCTTTATTATATTTTCGATTCAAATATATTCCTCTTATTATATTTTAGCATAAATTTATCCTTAATTTTAATACTAAGATATATCTGACCCTCTCAACCCCTAACTCCCCCACCCCATCTCCTACCCTACAACAACAATAGCATACTCAGTGAAATTTCACAAGTAAGGTCTAAGAAGGATACAATATATGCAAACTTTATCGCTACCTTATAGAGATAGAAAGATTATTTTCGAAAAACACTCGTCTCTCCCACCCCCACTCCTACCTATATAATATAAATTATAAAATGTTAATTCAAGAAAGGAACATCACAATAAAAACAAACAATGCCATGCCTTCTTTTATTTGCCTCATTAATCAAGAATATGATTCTTTTGTTTTCTTATGTTTTCTTGCAATCAACAATTATTTGTCACATATAAAAAGAAAATAAAAAAGTTGATTTGTTTTATATTAATAGTTAAAATTGTTTAATTTTTTTTATTAATCTAATACAAAAGACTTTTATTAAAAAAAATTGATTTTTAAATGTATTGCGATACTTTTCTTCTTATTAAAAGATGTCATTAAACTTAAAATTTTAAAAATTGAAAAATACATGTCATTGTTTGAAAAAAAAATGAGAAGGTGTTATTAAGAATTTAAGATGAAACATGTGATGTGTAGATCTTTTTAAAAAATTGAAGTTCCATATCTATATACAAAAGTTACTTCAAGGTAATTAAAAATAATCTTTTTAATAAATTATTTATAGTATGATTAATTTTTTTTAACATTTACAATTAGTGTAGATATCTTATGCAACAAAGAGATTGGTTGGTTGTTGATTAGGAATAAAGTTATTTATGCATTAAAATTAGGATAGCTAAAATTATATATGGTAGCTTATTAATTATTGATATAAATTTGATCACATTTAGCATAATATTTGGTTACCTCTTTGCAATCTATTATTTATAAAAAAATATTGTAGCTTTTGAGTTAAATTTTATATTGTTAATTCAGGGCCAAAAATAGAATAAGTAATATTCATGCATAAAAAAAAAATCTTAACTAATTCATATTCAAAACATAAAAATTTATAAATATTTTTTTCATATTGAACACACCCTAAATACATAAAATTTAAATTCTGAATCATCCTAGATACATGAAAATCAAATCCTTGCATCACCTTAAATACATACTCTCTCCATACTTATTTATTTTTCAAATATTTTCTATTTGATGAATCAAGAAAAAAATTAATTCTTTTATGTCATACCTTTAATTTATTAACATTAAATTAATATCTTCAAAAAAGTATACTGAGTAAATACATTTAGAATTCTATCAATTATCAGAATTAAAATTATAAACTCACTATATCAATTATTATTTTCTTAAATAATGACATGTTAAGTCAAAATTTAATAAGTAAAATGAAGTGAGCGATAAAATAACAATAACATACTCAGTAAAACTTCACAAGTAAATATGAAGAGAATAAAATATACCCAGATCTCACCATTGCCTCACAGACTATTTCCGAAAGATAACAATGGGTGTAAGTAAATTTTAAATTCTGAATCCATCCTAGTAAAATTGCATAAGTGAATCTGCAGAGGATAAAATATATGCAAATCTTATCAGTATCTCATAGAGACAGAGAAACAATTTTCAAAAAATAACGAAGGGAGCAAGTAAAGTTCAAATTCTGAATCCGTCTCGATAATATATATTTAAAAAAAAAAGAAAAAGAAGGAGAGATGAAAAGGTAGTTGAGTATTTAATGGAAACAAAAAAAAAGGAAGAAGAAAGAAGACGGTGTGCATGTGTTCATTGCTTTTATCATCTTCATCATCATCATCATCATCTTTATAGAGAGAGAACAACAACAACAACACTTAGCTGTATAGAGAGAGAGGGAGAGAAAAAAATTCATAAATTTGTGTAGAAAACAAAGATTTTGTTCAAATTCTTGAAAAAAACTTCGAATTATGAGGGCAGGATTGAGTACAATCCAACAAACATTAACCCCAGAAGCATCCACTGTGTTAAACCATTCAATTTCTGAAGCAAGTCGCCGGAATCACGGCCAAACGACGCCGTTACACGTGGCTGCGACTTTGTTATCCTCGCCGACGGGGTATCTCCGGCAAGCATGTATCCGTTCCCACCCAAATTCATCACACCCACTTCAGTGTCGAGCTCTTGAGCTCTGTTTTAGCGTTGCTTTAGAGCGATTACCCACTGCCCAGAACATGGTTCAAGGTACAGAACCACCGATTTCTAATGCTTTAATGGCTGCTTTGAAAAGGGCACAAGCTCATCAACGAAGAGGGTGTCCGGAGCAACAACAACAGCCGCTTTTAGCTGTGAAAGTTGAGTTAGAACAGTTGATTATTTCGATTCTTGATGACCCAAGTGTTAGCCGGGTTATGCGTGAAGCTAGTTTTTCTAGCCCAGCTGTTAAGAACACGATTGAACAATCCCTAGCTCAAACTTCGTCTTCTTCGTGTTCCTCGCAGCATCATCAAACTAGTGTCAATTTATCACCCTTCACATCGATGGGTGTTGGTGGGTCGAGGATTCTCGAGACAACAAATCCGGTGGCACCAGTACAGATGAATCGGAATATGTATTTGAATCCGAAGTTGCAGGGGGGTGGTGGTGGTGGTGGGGTAGGAGGGGGATTGGGGAATCCACAAAGGGGTGAAGAAGTGAAAAGGGTGTTGGAGATTTTGTTGAGAAACAAGAAAAGGAACCCAGTTTTGGTAGGTGAAGGTGAACCAGAAGGTGTAGTGAAGGAAGTTTTTAAGAAGATTGAGAAAGGGGAATTGAGTGAAGGGCATTTGAAGAACTTACAAATTGTTCAAATGGAGAAGGAGTTTTCATTATCTTGTGATAAAAATCCAGATGGTTAACAAGATTACAGAATTAGGAAGGGTAATTGAGAGCAAGATGACCACTACTGGAGGTGTGATTCTTGATTTAGGTGATTTGAAATGGCTTGTTGAGCAGCAGCAGCAACCGATGATTTCGGAGATTGGGAAAGCAGCAGTTGCTGAAATGGGGAAGTTATTAGCAAGATTTCGAGATGAATTTGATAATAAGTTATTGTTGATTGGTACAGCAACATGTGAGACATATTTGAGATGTCAAGTTTATCATTCAACTATGGAAAATGATTGGGATCTTCAAGCTGTTCCTATAGCTTCAAGATCTCCACATCCAGGAATATTTCCAAGGTACTTTGAATTGGTTTAATCCCGCTTTTGGAATTGATCTGTGCTTGGGAATATGAACAATTTTGGATAAAAATTGAATCTTTGAATCTAGTCTACGAGATGCTCTTTCTTTCTGGAATTATTCTGTGAAGTATGGTTTTTATCTCTGTTGAAACAAACTTGTTTTTTTTTGCTCTAGAATTTACTTGGATTATGGATGTTTTAGGATTTTGCTTTCCTTATTTCTAGGATTATTATGCTTTTGTTCATACATTTGTCAAATCTAGTTATAAAGAATGTTAGCAAAATTTGTTTACTTCATCTGAGATAGGCTATGATTGACAAGAGGGGTTTGCTCGGATGGTAAACACCCTCTCGTGGGTTCGAGTGGCTAAGGGAGCAATAAAAAGGTAGGAGCTTTGAGGGTTCGAGTGGCTAAGAGGATAGGATTCATCCCACGATGTAGTATACTGTGTAGTTCTATGGCTTCTGCTGATTATTTTAGTACTTTCTATTGATTTTGGTGCTTCTATGAACTTTTTAGGTTTGGAAATGAGAGAATTCTTGGAAGTTCTTTGGATCCTCTGAATCAGCTGAAGAGCTTTACTGGTCCGGTGCCTTCATTATCCAGGCGTGTACCAGAGAATTTAAATCCGAGATTGAGGACGTCGTGTTGTCCCCAGTGCAAGGAGAAGTTTGAACATGAGTTGGCGAAACTTGTATCTGAGTTTGAGAGTTCGTCATCCGAAGCTAAATCAGAATCTCCTCCTCGACCTCAGTTGCCTCAATGGTTGCAAAGTGCCAAGGCGAAGAATGATAGTAAAGCAACGACTTTGACGCAGGCATGCTTTTTACTTGATTAACGGATGTTTAGAATGACTTAAATTGCATATGTACAAACGGATGAATCATTCTGTAGTTTGATGTCTTTGCAGATTAAGGATCAGGGTCTTTTGCAGCAAAAGACTCAAGAACTACGAAAGAAGTGGAACGATACATGCTTGCAACTTCATCCTAATTTCCAGCACAATGTTGGGCCTCAAAGAACAGTACCACCTGTTCTCTCTATGCCAGGGTTGTATAATCCGAACCTGCTTTTGCGTCAACCTTTACAGCCCAAGCTTGTTCCTAATAGAAGCCTGGGAGTGAGCCTGCAACTGAACACCAACCAAATGGCTAGCCAATCTCTGGAAAAGGCAGCTAGCCCTCCTGGAAGCCCTGTGAGGACCGACTTGGTTCTTGGTCCAAAACTAAGTGAAACTGCCCCAGAGAAGACTCTGGAGGATCAAGCGAAGGACTTCCTCAGCTGCATTTCTTCCGTGCCTCAGAACAAGTTACTCGACAAATTTGCAAGTGCACTAGATGCTGATACCTTTAAAAGGCTTCTCAAGGGTCTCATGGAGAAAGCATGGTGGCAGCAAGATGCAGCCTCTTCCGTGGCTTCTGCTGTGTCAAGGTGCAGATTGGGCAACGGAAAACAGCGGGGTGGTGCACCAAAGGGTGACATATGGCTGTTATTCACAGGTCCTGACAGATACGCTAAGAGGAAGATGGCATCGGTTCTTGCAGACCAAATGTGTGGAAACAGTCCTATAATGATATCCCTTGGCACACGGCGAGATGATGAAGAGTCAGACGTAGGTTTCCGTGGAAAAACAGCTGTAGACCGTATAGCAGAGGCTGTTCGGAGGCATCCACTTTCAGTTATTATGCTTGAGGATATAGACGAGACAAATGTGCTAGTTCGTGGGAGCATAAAACGAGCCATGGACAGAGGTAGGCTTACGGATTCACATGGCCGTGAGATTAGTCTTGGCAATGTTATATTCATTCTTACTGGAAATTGGTCTACAATGAGCCCTGAGAGCTACAGGAATGAGTATTTGATGGAAGAACAGAAACTGGTCTCCCTAGCTAGTTCCAATTGGCAGTTAAGGTTAACAGTTGGTGAAAAGAGCAGCGCTAAGCGCAGAGCGAGTTGGTAGATTCATTTATCTACAATTAGATATCTTGAGTCGGACTCAAAAACATGCTAATTAAATATCTAGATGAGTTGGTTGCATGATGAAGACAGACCTCGGAAAGAATTGAATCTAGGTCTCTCTTTCGATCTTAACGAAGCAGCTGATCTCGAGGATTATAGAACTGATGGATCCCACAACTCAAGTGATCTAACTGTTGAGCGCGAAGAAGAACCTAGGCGATTCTCAGTTACATCCGTTCCTCACGAGCTCGTCAGCTCCGTGGATGACACCATGCCATTCAAGCCAATGGAATTCCCATTTGCTCGACGTGAGATCAAGAAAACTATCAGCAAGAAATTCTCCATGATCGTCGATGACAAGGTCTCAATCGAAGTTGAAGACGATATAGTAGACCGGATCCTAGGTGGGTTATGGCATGGTCGGACAAGCCTAGAACAGTGGGTGGAGAAAGTATTAGGTCCGAGCTTCGAGAAAATCCAGCCCCGGCTACCCTCTTCCGATGAAAACGTCGTCGTTCGACTTCAGCTTGAACTGTTGCATCCAGACTCCAACAGCCATAACAATGGAGAATGTCTACCTAGCAAAGTCACAATAGTGGCTGATGGACTGTAGTGAAAGTGAGATTTTCCTCATTCCACTTGGGTACATTTTGTAAATAGGGAAAATTGTGTGGCCTTGGAACAAACAAAACAAGATTAGAGGGGGTAAAGAAGCAAAAAAAAAAAAAGAAAATTATTACCAAAAGAGAGATGTTGATAGATTAGAGGGAGACCTTGAAAGGTCTCAAGAACCTTTTTTTTTTCATTTTTTTTAAATTTATTTGGTTTTTATAGTAATGTTGTACTACTAGATATATTATTATTATTATTATTATTATTATTATTATTATTATTATAAGACATGATTAATAAAATGGAGGAATTCTTGAAATTTCTGTACTCATTTTCTCAATCTCTATCTATTTTACTTTTCTTAAATTTCACTTAAATCCTGGATTTATTTTTGTTGTTATTTACACATTTCTTTGTAGTTTGAAGACTTCTAAAAGGCTTTTGCACAAGGTCAACCATTCAAGAAAGGAATCAATCAAAAAATAAATAAGTTTGGCACGCAGGATAAGATGGGATGAATTGTCAACATAATATAAATTTTATTTCAAATTTAATTTTGAGACGTTTCATCTTTATTTCATCAAATTTGAAATTATTTTATCTCGATTTAAATTAATTTAAGAATAATAGGTGTCACAACAATACTCACAATTATTTGACTATAAAATAATAAATTGATCTAATTAACTAGCGCCATCTAAAAGTAAAGAGGTCTCACCAACTATTGCTAGAAAACTATGTTACTGAATATCTGTTATTATAGGTACCCTAAATTTGTATCATAAAATGATACAGCGTCAAAGGGTGTCAGTTCGTGAAATGTACCGTATATAAAATAGCCTATACCAAACAACCTTTTCGACAAACATAGAACCTAATTATTATTCTTTTCTCTTAATTTATATGACATAGTTTGAATTTCAAAAGTTAAATTACTAAAAATTTTAAATCTTTTAAAAAATAAAATTTTATTTTAAGTCAAAATTTATTTTTAAAAATAATTTATTTATTTTTAAAAAAACAACAGCAGAAGTAGAAAAAACAGAATTCTGATGGCAGGTCAAAGGTACATGTGTGGCAGAGATCAAATGGTCAAAATTGAACTTTTTGGTTTAATTAGTCTCTGAGTGAAATAAAACCTAAACTTAGGGGCAAATAAGAAACACAAAAATGGCCCTATATTTGTACATATGACACGTTCATGTGCTAAAAAGTTGACATTCTTTTATCGTTACTTACGTATTTCAAGTTCGAATTTTAAAAATATGAAAAAATTGTTTCTCTCGAAAATATATCAGATAATATTTAAATTTTGAAAAAGGATATGTTTATGCATTGAATATGAATTATAATGAGATAATTGAGATTCATTTATCTACAATTAGATATCTTGAGTCGGACTCAAAAACATGCTAATTAAATATCTAGATTCGGACTCAAAAACACGCTTGATAATATCTGTATTTCAAATTTAATCAAATTTTGATACATTCGATACGAGAAAAAGAAAAAGGACACGTTGATGCATGTGTTACGTGTCGCCACCCCTCTAAAAAGCTGTAATTGTAAGGGTATGAATGTGGACCATGCAAAATATTCATATACCAAAAGTGACATTGTAACTACGTGTCTCATGCAATTTATTGCATTTTTTATTTTATATTAATTATATTTATAATTTTTTATAAAAAATATTTGCTATAATTTCATAAGTTACTAAGTTTTGAAATAAGTTATTTTTCTTATTTGTAGATGAGTTTTTTTTAAAATATATAATTATATCGATAAATAATGTAGGTAAGAATTTGTTCCTCTTTTAATTTTGTCCTTAGATTTTTTCATAATTTGAGGTCTATCAATGACATATTTCTCAAATTAGGATGATTATGATTTGATCTTCATCGTAATTCGAGTATCGTTAATGACGTAATTCTCGAACTAACTAAGATAATTCGAATTTGATCTCCACAAATTTTCTCGACTATTTTGTTGTCAAGAATAGTTCAGACATATTCTCATCTTTTCTTTATAAATATTCTATGAATTTGTAAAATTTCTAGATTTGTATATGAGTGGACTTGAAATATCTTCAATTTGAGGTGTAATTTATGATTACAAATTTCATATTCGCCTCAAAATTCTGATTTTCTCGATTCTCATTGTTATGACAAGAAGGGAAGCTAATTCAAAAAGAAAATTTCCAATGATGTTTATAACATAATTTTATCTATTCTCAAAATTTAAACTTAAAATTTCTGATTAAAAATAAAAATATATCAACTATTTCACCATGATCTAACAATATTTTAGTAGTTATAACATATGAAAAATTTTCTTATATATTTTTTAGTTCTATAAATAGAATGAATATTCACAAACTAAAAAGTTACAAGTGCCCTTTGCAACAATCAAAATGATACTCTTGTCCCTTGGAATGCAAAAATGGGCAAAACTTTTCAACAACATTGTCATACATGATGTGTACAATTGAGTTTGCACTTATTAATATCCAATTAATTGTTTTTATATTTGAATTTTGCTACCTTATTTTGATCAAAATGTCATTAATTAACCAAGAGAATTGCTTGTAAGATTTTTAAATTTAGTACGATATAATTGAGATATTTCTTGAAAAATTCAAATTATGAATATAATATGCAGGTCGAAGTTGAATAAATTATGATTATCAACTTATCATATTATAAAATATCAAAATCAAACTTAAAAATATAGAGTCCAATCGTAATAATCTTTTAAAAAATTTACCAAATCAAGCTTTTTGAATATCGTATTATGTCCACGTCTAATTGATTGTGTAAGACAATCTGATGTGTTAAAATTTTGCTATATATGCAGATTCTGGTGAAAGGTCGAACTATAAGAATTTATTAATATACATAATTTTATTATAATTTTTTTAATAAATAATAAATAACACATTAAATCTTACAAAAAATTGAATTAAATTTTACTAAATATTTTTTAAATAATTTAAATATTTCATCGCTCAAACATCGTGACCTCTAAGTCAATAAATGCCAACTTTATCAGTTAATATATTTTTTGGAGAGTTGCATATAGATGACATAAGACAAATTATTTCAAATTTAATAAGGTAGGGTTTTAGTTATAAATTATAGTAATTAATATTGTATAGATTTTTCTTAGTCAGCCCTGATATATATGGACCATTTTTATTTTAATCTACTTAGGACGGCAGTCTTAAATTCATGAAGAAAGTGATAGAAACTAGAATTGATTTATTGTTGACATTTTATTAAGAGGAAATTACAAAGAATTTTCTCAAGGACCATCAAAGCATGTGATAAAATAAATATAATTTTTTTTTAATTTTTAAATATAAAAAAATTATGATAATAATTATTGAATCGAACTATACATAACGAGGTCAAGGCGAATAATTCAAATTAAAAATGACAAGTTGTGAAATCAGTAGAAAATCTATCACCAAATACGATTGATTGAATCGAATGATAATTGAAATCCTCTTATTCTTAATGATTCAATTTACCCTCTAGAAATATTAGTTAAATCTCTAATCTCTAAATGAAAAACAATCTCGATAGAAATACACTTTCTTCCATCCCCGATTCAATGATCTAATCAAATAATAGTACCACGATTCGAGAGAAAGTTACAGTATTTACTCGAACACTACAGTGAAAGTGTGTTGAATTATGAACAAATAGTAAACGCCTTTATTATGGATGTTTTATTCTGTCTCCACAAATCAAAGGCCAAGCCAATACAATAGGTATTGCAATAGGAAGAACTTTACTAGAAAAAATAGAATAAACATATATTACACATGTAAAATTTTAAAAAATCCCACATAATTCTAAAAAATAAATTTTAAAATATTTAAATTAAAATAAATCAATACGAATATCGAATATCACGTAACAACAATCAAAGAAACAGACAACCGACCTCTTTAATGCACATAAGAACCAGCTTGAATTTTGAGACCACTATATTATTTGGCTCAAAAAACAACCAAAAAGAAAAAAAGAAAAAAGAAAAAAGAGAAAAAACAAAACTATCACTATACAACAATTAATGTAAATGTGTAATAAATCTCTCCCATATCCATAACCCACTTCCTCCGCCGAATTAATTGCAAAATTTCATCCACACAATCTTTTAAAATTTTTTATTCGATATTAGATATTTGAAATAAAGTCTGAAATATCAATTGAGAAATTTTATATTGGAAAATAAAGTACTTTTTAACAAAGGGAATTTATATTTGTGAAAATTCGAACTTAGGACTCCCGATTAAAAATGTGAAAACTTTTGATTTTTGTTTGATGTTAGATATTTGAAGTAAAGTTTGACTAAATTCGTATTGATCTGAAAATTTTTATATTGAAGAATAAAACATTTTCTAAGAAAGATAACTTCATATTCATAAAAATTTAAATTCGATATCACTAATTAAAAATAAAAAAATATTTGCCACTTTTAGCACAATTCTTTGCACTACAACTTTAATAAACACCAATGACAAAGTATGGGGGTGGGGGAGCAAATAAGTAATATGATAAGAAGTGTTGTATAATTGAAAAGAATAATAGAGTATTAAGATGATAGAGTGATGGTATAAATATTTTTAGTTATTTTGTTTGTCAATCAATTGATCGATAAATAAAATTAGTGAACTTTAGTAAATAGCTATTATGTGATTGATGTGGATGATACACAGTTAAAATTTAGATAAGCTTATGAGGCGATCAATCATGTGGTACTTAATTTAAGGGTGAGATGATTGGGCGAAAATGAAAATTTTAAATTAGTAATTGAAAAAAAAGAAGAAATACATATAAATTGTAATGATCTAAATTTCATAAATAGTTATAATTTAAAGGGTAATTATGAAACGTAGCTATAATGATCAAATTATCAAGTGAAATATAAGTAACCATGATTTAGAGCTTTGACATATATTGATTATATGATCACTGAAAGATCAATGTTATTAAATTTCATAATTAAGAATAACATAATTTATTTATACGTTATTTTTCATCAAGATAGGCAATGGTCATTTTAGCGTTGATGCTTATAACTTTATAATTGAACTCATAAAATTTGAATTTTGAATTCGCTTACACGACCGACATGATTGATCAATGACCAATCACTTCTTTACTTTACGGTTAGGCAACTCTTTGTGGTTTACAAATATTAAATAATTTAATAGTACATTCATGAATAACGTGGTAATAGACTTGACAGACTAATAACATCTTCTTTATTAAACATTTTCCAATATCACAATATTTACATCAAAACGTCCTATATGTGTTTAGTATTTAGTGGTAGTTAGGGTCAGGCAATTCTTTGTGTTCTACATCTATAGAAAATCTAGAAGTGTAACGTAGTAATAGACTTGGCGTACTAATAATATCTTCTCGATTAGTCCTTTTCGAGTATCACAATATTCATATCAAAACATCCTATATATGTATGTACTATTTAATGGTAGATCAGTGATGAATTTCGTTTATTAATAACTAGTTGCCTTTTCTTTCAGGTCAGGCAATTCTCTGTGATTTACATCTGTAGAACATTCTAGAAGTACATTCGTAAATAAGAGTGGTAGAACTTGACATAATAAAAGTATATATCTTCTTTATTAGTCATTTTCAAATATCATGATATTTACATCAAAACACATTTATATTATTTGGCTATAGATCATAGACGAATTTCCACACTAATAATTCATTTTTTTAATATCGAAATGTCTACATACTATATACATATTTTTTTTTATTGATTATATCTTATCTTATTTGAATCGAGGTTTATCCAAAATAATCTTCTTATTTTTATAAGATAAATAATATAACTGCATATTCTATTCAGACTGCATTAGTAAAAATATTTAAAATATATTATCATTACTATATATATAAATTATTTAACGATAAATTAGAGAGAAACTTATTTTATAATTTTTTTTCTTTTAGAATAATGTGTATGTGATTTATTCGTGAATAATGTGGTGATAGACTTAGACATACTAATAATATCTTCTTTATTAGTCAGCCTATTGAAGATTGACTACAAAGACCATGCATGTGTTCACATTTATTGATTGTTTTCTTTTTCTTTTTGCCAAATTAATTCATTGGCTTCACATTTGTCCCTACTTTAACATCACCTAGGCAATATTGACCAATAACATTAAAACCATGCAGATTTTTGCCTAGCAAAAGGCCCCACTTGGCAGTAAGTCTATCATCTAAAAGAAGAAGGAATCTTCCCCAAGGGAAATAAGTTATTCAAATTTTCATCAAAAGTGATTATAAGAAAGAGGAAAAATTAGCTATCTCACATTCATTGATTCGACTAATCTGAATTGATATTAGGCAAAGCGTATTAAAGCCCATTAAAAAGAAGAAAGACTATTTATTATAGATATTTTTTTATTTCAAATTAAAAGTTCAAGTTGAGACTTCTGATTAAGAGTAGTATATAAATAATCAATAATTATTCCTTGATTATGCCTTTTGGTCCGATTCATGGATGAACTTCGCAAATAATTGGTAAGAACACCAATCACATGGGGGTGAGGTGGGGTTGGGGGCGGAAAACTTAGCTTCTCAGAGCGATCATCTACCTTTCATACCCACTCACCTCCTTGCTTTCTCTCTTTAAAAAAGCATGCAAGAAGTACGAAGAAGCTAAGCCATTAATTTCGCGACAAAGACCCCTGTCTGGTTCCGCCGGGCAAGACCAGGATTAGACCTTATAAAATCGACAAAAGTAATATATTTTGAATGTGATATATTTTTAATTATATTCTTTTCACCACATTCTTCGAACATATGAACTATTCAACTATTTCTTTAAACACTCGTTGTGAAACTACAAATATGACAATATGTTAGGTCTTTCTTTATTACTTTGCAATAAAGACTATGCATGTATGCCATATAGTTTTGTGTTCATACTTATTTGTGATGTAACTTATGCCTAAATGGGATGTTTCAAAGAAGTCAAAAAGATAGCTATTTGTACTTTTGGTGTTTTGAGGGAAAAATCCCCACTATGCTACATGCAAAAAGCATACATTTTTTGAATGTCAAATGGAAATTTTAGCCTTGGAACAATTTATTGCTAGACTACCTATATGGTGTTTTTCTTTAATTCAATAGTTAGCCTCTTATATTGAATATCTACACATTTGGCACTTGAAAGCAACTTTTGAAAGTGATGGAGGGGAAATATGAATATTAATAAAAAAAAATTACTTGATGATAAATTATGTGTTGTTGTTACTGTTCTCTTATCTATTATCAGTATAGTCGCTCAACTATCATATATATTTTTCATATTTAATTTTATTATGCTTTACTTGAGGTGATAATCGAGCGAAAACAATCACCACTCCAACTTTACAAGGTAGTAATAAGATCGTGTACATACCACCATTCTCAAATCCCACTTACGAGATTATACTGAATGTATTATTCTAATTAATAAGATATTAAACTAAATATTTAATAAAAAATATTTTTTACATTACTAACACCTACGTAACTCGTATTTAAACTGAATAGTCCTTAAGTCATAGGCCCAAAATGGACTTGTTGGATCCACTACTTTGTTAATGGATTATAAAACTTTATCATAAATCTCCAATGTTGCCTTTCTCAACCACTCCATGCAAGGAGCCTTTAGTATGGCCACAATGGAAAAGATAATGAGACAAATAAATTAATAATATTTTTCTTCTGGTAGTCCTCCAAATTAACTTGGTCCAGAATAAATATTACTCCATTTTTTAAAATATAAAGAAAATATTAATTAGACCAAAAATTCTTATGATTAATGATAATAATTTTTCCTAAAGAATGCGTCAACATCTTAAACATTACTTATTTTTGAACTAGAAAGAGCTAGTAAGACAAAATCACATACGACCTATTCTTACATGTTCACGTCAATTCCACGATCTTCTAATCCATTCTTGACAATGGAAAAAAAAAATTAACATTCAATTTAAGTCAGACTCGAACTGATAACTTTCTCACCATGTCAAGAAACTCATAAAAGGGTGATTATAATATTCAAACTAAAAAGTAAGATATTGAAATTTAAATATAGTCTATGGGGACTATTGTAAATTATATCAAATAATTTATCAAGAAACAAACATATATATATATATATATATATTGATGGTATTCTTTGGCAAAGCTACCACATGTCTGTCTGAAAAGACAATATTTTATAGGATCAGAAAGAGTAGTTTAAATGTTGCCTTTACAACTTTATTATATGCTGCAACTACTTGTAAAAAGCTAAAGCTATTACAATATTATTTGTCCTATTGCTTGTGTCAAATCAACCTTTTTAATATAAAGACAAACTACTCTCTCAACCACTCTATTTTTCTTCATATATTTATTTTCACTCTTTTACCTAATTACCAAATCCCACTATTTCATCTCTTTTTTGTCAGTTAGGGGCGGAGCTATATCATCTTAAGGAGATTCTAAATTTAATTTGATAAAAAATTATGCTATTTATATATAATTAAAATAATTTTTTTATATATAGAGTAAATGTTGAATTCTCCTTTGACTAGTTCGTATGTTTAATTATTCAGATTTTGAACTTCAATCCCTTAATGAAAATTCTGATTTCGCCACTCTTATCAACCATGACATTTTTATTTAGATAGTTCAATACACAAAATAATTTCATTAAAAAATGTATCCCAAAAGATAATATTTTCTAATACTAAGTATTAGCTTAGTAGTTTCTTTTCCGATTTGAATTCGTGATATATATCACACACAAATAATCGTTACTTCAAAATTCTCGTCCTCTATTTTTATTAACTTAAATAAATTAAATATTTCTATTGGATTTCTTGTTAGTGGTTGGAAGAATGCTATTGGTATTTTCTTAGTTGTTTCAATACACCCAAAAAATTTTGTGGATTATATTCTTCAAGTTTGATTTTAAACCATTTAAAAGGTTATATATATTGATAATGTAAAATAAATTTTTATTAGAAGTGTAATTTAAAATGTTATAATAGAATGATATCGATGTTAAAAACAAAATTACCCTTATCAAAGAGTTATTGATATTCTTTTGCCTAAAAATTACACTGTATAGATGATTCAAATAAACCTCAATCTATATGATATAATTTTACTTTTTTAATCCTTATCTTATGGCAATTAGTGATAACTATAAAATTGTCCCACACTGTCATTTTCATATTTTATATTAGTCTATCCTTGAAAAAAAATCCAACTTCCCTAACCTAATTCACTATCAGAATTAGGAATTAAAAAAAAATTAAAAAATGTCATGTGGATGAATTATTTTATCAATTATAAAACTATTTAAACTTATAAAACAAAATAAAGCCAAAAAAGGTAAATAAAAAATGCACCCTTATCTCATTTTTTTTTTCTAAACTGTTCTGAACTTGATGGTTTATTGAAAACAGTTTTTTCACCTTTCAAAATTGTTATCTCTTCAAATTTCTCTTATAAGATTACATCAAGTATGTTATTATTATTATTAATATAAAAATAAAAACTTAATACAAATCTTTAACTAAGAAATTAATTTGTTTTAAAAGCAAAAAAGTTAAGAGGCATGCACTCTTATCTTATCTCATTCATGCACATCATAATAATGATTGATAACAAAACATGACTTTTTGGTTAAAAAAAAAAGTATATAAAAACGCGTTTTAGAAAAGAAAAAAAAAACTTTACGAAGTCAAAGTAAATGGAAAGTTTGAACTAAAAAGCAAAATAATATAATTTTCTAGAAGAAGAAAAAAGAAAAAAAAAAGTGATAAGCCCTTCGGCGCCGGCACATAAAATCAAAACAAACGTGTTTTTTTTTTCTATTTATTTTATTATTAATTTATTTATTTATGTTAAATTTCGATTAATCTAGAGTAATAGATAGTATAATATACAATATTAAGTAAAATGAACCGTAATTTCCTTTTTTGGTATTAATATATATCTAGTCATTTTAAAATAATTGTTAGGATTATTAAATAACACTCATTATTAGTCAGCATCATAGCATTCTTTAATTATTAATTAAGATTAAAGTGTTCTTTTAACCTAATACCCCCCCCCCCCCGGAAAAAATATCAATCAATCATATTTTCACCAAATAAAAAAACAAAAAGTAAAAGTAGGACCAGTTTAGTTACGTAAACATTTAAAAAGTGAAAAGAGTTGCTTCACAAGAAAAAAAGATTAATAATGCATCACCTTTTCACTTTTACAAATGTTTAAAAAAACTCACCATTTTATTATTAATAATCCATTACTAAATATAACTAACAACAAATGACATTGTTTAACTAGAATTTATAATTTTTGTTTAGCTCTATATCATCGAGAACATGATCTTAGATAGAAAAGAATGAAGGTCGCATATCAAGATATAAAATGTTAGACGGCTAGTAGAGATAGGATGATGTCTGATCCTGTGATATAGTAGGTTAGTAGATATAGTGGTGTCTTTATATATTATATTGTTCTTGTCCATCATTTATTTTATTACTTTTATTGTCTTTACAAATAATTATTTTCCTTCTATTCTAGTCGTTTGGTTTCATATCTAGTATTTTCTACTCTTGAAGATGATATTTTTTGAGATGAGGATCTTTCGAAAATAACCTCTCTACCTCTATGAGGTAGTAAGGTCTACGTACATTTTATCCTCTTCAGATCTCACTTATATCTTAAACATCTGATTATAATATTATTTATCATTACCTATTAATTTGAGATCGTCATAAAAAATAATCCATGAAATTCAACCCCATGAGGCGCATGTGACAATACAAAGAATAATATCTTTATTAACAGGATAAGATACAGACAACAACAAAAGGTTTTTATTAACCACCTAATGAAGCAACTAGCTAATTAATTATACTTTTAATTTACTAATAAAATAATTAAGATGCATCAACTTTATAGATCTCACTTTTTAATCAATCAAATAAACAAAGATTAAATTTTGATTAAACAATAATAAAATGGAATGTTAACAACCTTTATGTGAGTGCCTATTTGAACAAGCTATAAAAGGACAAACAAGAACATGCCTTTTTATTTATTTTGCTAATCTTTTTGTAGATATGCAGGCTTTTTTAGTACCATGCTTACATGTTCCCTCTAACCAAAACTTCAAAATATATTTTTTTTATTTATTTCTTATCACCTTTTTCACTCAATTTTTTTGTCAATACATTATTAGCAATTAGTGTATCCCCCCCCCCGCCATCATGATTGGGACATTCTTGTAATTTTACCTCATACAAGAAAAAAGTAAAAACTTTTTATGTAAATCGAATAATTTCGTGTCATGCAAGTGATCAATTCGAACCAGATAAAAGTAAAGAGTACCTTGAGAATTCTCTAGTATGATGTCGACTGATCAATGAAGAAACATTTTATGAATTAGAAAAATTATATCAAAAGGATAATAAATTAAAATGATACTTATTTTGAACCAGAACAAGTCGTAGAATTGATTAATCTTGTATTACTTCTCTATTATATATAGAGAAGGCCAAAAGCAGGCACCTCATGATTGATGTGTTTGCTCAAGCTAAAGATATTTATGTAATTTTTGTAAATATTTTTTATTTTTATTTATTTATTTATATAAAATATAAAAAGGTGAAAGAGCCCATGCATGTGTTGGGTAAGACATTAAATAGGAGGGGACATTTAAAGGGAAAGTAAAGACACAAATCCCCAACTCACAAAAAAACAATCTTTACTTTTCTTCAATTTTATCCAGGTTGTAGCAAGCTATATGGAATTAATTTAAAAGATTTTAACAAAACAAGGATCTCATAGAGATTTCGAATTCAAATTATGAGTAATAAATACTGATAAGAAAACTCTCTTTTAATAGGTTTTATATCTTAAATATTAAATGAAAAATTCAAAAAATTATACTGACAATTTAAAATGAAGATTGTAAATTTCGAGTCTTGAATATTTTTATAAATAAATTGATAAATTATTTTAATACAAATATTGAATACCGAGTAAGAAGAAAGTAGAAAAAAAATCTAAGTAGTGAATTATAAAAGGATCAACCACATGATTTAATATGCGGGGAGCCATAAAAGAGTTGGCTAAGGTGTGGGTTAAAAGTTGCCAACTTGTCCTTGTTTGTCTTTTATATTGAGGACAACTTGACACGAAACAAGAACAGTTGAATCTGTCAAATCCCGCTGCAAATGACAACTTGGATCAAGAAAAATTTCGGAACAAGAATACAAGCAACTCAAGGCATTACAGTTTAAGTTCGATCTTCACTGAGTTGAATCATATACAATAAGGGATGATACGACTAATTCAAATCATACTCATTCAATACTGACATGAAAGGAGACGAAACACTCTCTACTAAGAATTTTTTTGATCTAATCAAATCCAAGTAGACGTGAAAGGATCCCACCATCACATTATGATTGATGAAATATTGACTACTTCAAAGGAGTTGAGAGAATTTATGATGAAGTATTTATTATATTGAACTAAAAATAGATAGATTGAAGCGACTCATTTGGGCCTACATTCATGTTCCTTACTATTGTTAGATTATGACCTTTTTGTATTTTGAAATGATCATACAATGTGGCCCAAAAAAAAATTTGTACTTATCATTTCATTGATTTTCTAGTCATTTGATCCAAATAAATAAATAAAATAAAAATAGTGGCTCAATTTGCAATAAATAAAATCATTTTTGTGACTATTTTTCATTTCCAAATCTTAAACAATGTTTGATATCACTTATATTTTTGTGGTATTTGGTAAAATCAAGACTAGTGTAAAATATATACATATATCAACAAGATAAATCTGTACTGGGCTTATTGGGCTTTTCATATTGGGCTGCCTTGGTCCAAGTCCATCTTTTTCATGGATGAATGGGCGAGAGGCGAGCGAGCTCAAGAGAGGAAAATTATATATGTATATTTGTCAAATCTTATCTCCACATTCTCTTACTCTTTCTTTCTTCTCCGCGATGTGGTATAAGTTCCAAATGTGAGTGACATTTTGTTGAATTTATCAAAAGAATGAAAATTGTACTTAAAGTCGAGCCCTCTCCAACATGACTTTTGAACAACGCGAGTTTTGCCAATCCAAGATGACTTGTGAACAATTCAAAAATAGGCAGAATGAAGATTGTAATTGAAAGTCGTATAGCATCTCTCTTCCAATCGCGCAGAGACTAATAACATGAAGTTTTTTCGAAAAATGAGATACAAATGGTTACCTTCCCATGTATGGAAAACTGGAAATAATGTTACTGTTTTCCCTATCGCCAGGATGCAACATCTCAAATGGCTCTGCACCTGCTCATCGACATGTTTATGTTGAGTCTTCTGCGCAAACAATGGAGCGCAGAAGTGAATCCAGAAATTAGATTTGACGATCAAAATTTAATAATTTTAGTGATTTTTCACATATAATCTATACTTGGATTCAGTTTGAACCTGTTGACTGTATGCTCCATCCGCCACTGATGCAGAGGGTTGCAAAGGTTTTTCATCTCTCATTTCAGAAGAGACGGACTACTCAACAGAAATATGGCCTCGTTTACGTTCTTAGCCAGTTCTGCAGCTGCTCCAACGTAGGTATGAGGTGTTAAGTTCAAGAGAGATGTCTTTGCATCAGCTGGTATGTCTAACTTTTGTATGAATTCTCTAATGCTTTCTTTGTTCACTGCTCTTCCTCGCGTTAACTCCTTCAGCTTCTCATAAGGCTCTGGCACACCGTACCTTCGCATCACCTAAAATACCAAACAAAAATAGAAATGTTGAACTTCGTAAAATTCATCAAGACACATGGGCGTCAGGGATGAGAACTTATTAGTCCAGACTGGACAGTAAATTTAGATCATTTCATAGACACAGCTGAAAAAGTTGTTTCGGAAGAAACCTAACAATTCCTCGCAATCCATGCAAATCTAGCAAACAAAGGGATACAGTGGAAGAAAAGGCCTACACAGGGCGATACTAATAACTTGGAAATGTGTTAGGTAATACGTTAGTATGTCACGTGTACTTTACGTCCCCATGTGTTCTACGAGTCTGTTAGTGCTGTCAGAGTGTTTTATGCTACCAGACCTTGAAACATATCCTAGCAAGCACTACCAGCATTGCACCTCTAATATATTGCATGGATCATACAGGGAAGCTCAAGTTTGGAATAAGAAGTATTTGCATATGCCTTTCAGGCCGACTAATACTGACAACAGGTCCAGATAAAGCAAAAGCTGCATACCGTTTGTATTGGTTCAGCGAGAACTTCCCAAGTTTTGTCTAAATCTTCCATTAGAGCAGCTTCATTCACCTATATTCAAAATCAATAAGTCAGCAAGGTTGGAACAACTTAATCAGTTCATACTTCAACATGGATAATGTGAGCATACGTGCAGCTTTGAGTTTCATCACAGTAGATTACTCGGTAGAATTTCAACTAGTACTGCTTACCTGAAGCTTCTGAATTCCCTGTAATGTACTTCTGTAAGCAAGAAGAGAATGCCCCAGTCCTACTCCCATGTTTCTCAGAACAGTTGAATCTGTCAAATCCCGCTGCAAATGACAACTTGGATCAAGAAAAATTTCGGAACAAGAATACAAGCAACTCAAGGCATTGGATAATGGACACAGCCCACAAATTGACATGCTCAAAATATGTTGCTATACACATCTTATAGGGATTCAAACTTTTTAACATGCTTTCTGAGGACAAAACTACTATCATCAAACCTTTCTATAATTGTGTTGTTTGTTCTTGATATTTTTTGTCTAATATAGCAAAATGTTATTATGGCGAAGAAATAATATAACATAACCTGAAAAATCGATTCTAAAGAAATTTGTCTGCTACAGTGAAATGTTGTTATAGAAAAGGCTTACTGTAGTACCAAAGATGTGTTTAATCAAATGAAAACTGAAGCTTAAATTATTTGGCAGATAGAATATTTTGGTAAAAAGATAAAGATAACATGACCATATTTGACATACCTGCCAGCGTGAAATAGGTAGCTTAGTGCTCAAATGGGATAAATCTCCATTAGCTATTCCAAGGTTGCCTTCACTATTTTCAAAGTCAATTGGATTTACTTTGTGAGGCATCGTCGAGGACCCAATTTCACCAGCTTTAGTTGTCTACGTAACATAAAAGAATTATGAATTCCATTATCCAACAAAAGAATATATTAGAAGATATCTATGATACAGGACAATCAATCACCTGCTTAAAGTAACCCAGTGAAATGTATCCCCAAACATCTCTATCAAAATCAACCAAAATGTTGTTAAACTGGACGATCGAGTGAAAAAGTTTGGCCATATAGTCATGAGTTTCAATCTGCATCACAATGATATTGAGTTAGACGTAGAAAAGCAGTTGCTAATTTGGTAATACATACTTCCTCCTTTCCATTTTATTTAACACATTCCATTCTCATTCATTCCAAAAAGATCAACACATGTCTATACTTAGAAATTCTTCGATTTTAATGTTCACATTTTACCCTGATGGCTATTACGTGAATGAAATGACATGACATGTGGAAGACTGCTCTAAGGGTTAATTTAACGTGTTATATATATTTGGCCTGTGCATTAATATTTCTTAAACTTAATACATAGTTATACACCATCTTATAAACTAACACGTCGGAATACGTACACAAATAGCTACAAACCTTCCTCTAACTAATGCATAAAACTCAGATACAAAATGAATTATGCCATCCAACCAAACAATTAGTGTATAACAAACCTGAGGAACGTATGGATTGAATTCTAGTCCAAGTGACGAGACAAACTCCTCTGCAATTTCTGGCCAGTTTATTTCAGGATAGGCAGCTACATGTGCATTGTAGTTTCCTACAGCACCAGCAAATTTCCCAAGCATCTTAATTTGAGAAATCTCCCTTCTTTCCCTACTCAATCGATAAGCAAAAATTGCCATTTCCTTTCCAAGGGTCGTTGGTGAAGCTGGCTAGAAGGTGCAAAAAGAATGGGCAATCCTTTCAAAAATTTGTTGTTAAACAATTACTTATAAGCAAAAAATATTATGCAGCCACTGAGGATATATATAAGACCACCATTTTCCCTGGAGGTTAAGCTTCTTGTATATAAAAAAAAAGTATACCTGCCCATGGGTGCGAGAAAGCATAGGAACAGAAGAATGTGTTGTGGCCATGTCACATATTGCTTTAATCAACTCATCCATTACTGGCAAAATGACTGTGTTCAAAGCTCCTTTCAGCATCAATGCATGGGCAAGATTGTTGATGTCCTCAGATGTACAGGCAAAGTGAAAAAACTCAAGCACCTACCACACAAAGAGGTCAATTATAGGAAAGATGCATGTGGCAAATAAAGCTTTCTGGGGTTGTCAGGTTTCATATAAATACTTTTAGCTCAAATTTCCTACTTTGATTGAAAGAAGATGCATGTGCAAAGTATGAAAGGAATTTTTTATCTTTTTTATGACAAGGAACGCCGGAACCCTTTGGGCGCACACAGGGTAAACTCGCTCCTGTGTAATAGCTCGTAACCCACACAAGAGAGATAAACCGCACTAGGCAAGTTTCCTGTGACGAGCTCAACTTAGAAGGCCAACCCCTTGCTGTCGCAGGCAAGGAGTTTCAAACTTGAGACCTCCATTATGGAGGTCCCAAGCCAAACCATTTGAGTTACCCCAAAGGGTAGTATGACAGCAATCTATTCATACCTTAGATATCTCTGGATGTGATTGGCATTTTTGTTTCAAGAAGTATTCCACTGCTTTCACATCATGGTTTGTGACTCTCTCGATCTTCTTAACTTCCAAGGCATCATTCATACTAAATCCATCAACCAAGTCATGCAAAAATGCCTCAGCTCCTTCAGAGAAGCTTGGAACTTCAACGATTTGGGGTATTCGAGACATTTTTATCAACCACTTAATCTGACAAAAAGAGACGTCACCAAAATTTCATTATTGCTTAATGTTTATCCCCATGGGTAATATAATTTTATTTGAAAAATTCTTAATGAAATGAGTTCGAAAATAAACTTTACTACGAGATAGTCAAGGAGGAAAAAGTAACCACCTCAACCAAAATACGGAAACGAATTAATCCATATTCGCTCATAAATGGAGCCAATTCTTTGACTTTACCCCAATAACGGCCATCCAATGGGCATAAAGCTGTTAAACTTGAGAGTTCTAGATCTTGAGAATGACTAGAAGTTATCCCTGTCATCTGAGAAGTTCAAAAAGATACCATGTCAATAAATTATATAAGCAATAATTCCTCCAAAAATAAGAAAGAAGACATAAGAATCTGCAACTATGCAATTCCCTCCCAGTCAACTTATACAAAACAAGGAACTAAGATCTCTTTTTTTCCTTTTTTTCGGCGGGTAACAAGAATAGACACTATATTGGACAGTCTGTACAAAAAATTGCAGAGATTTTGAGAGGCGCAGGTCCAGATAGAAGCAGATGCAGATATACATGGCCAATATAAAAACCATAGAATTATAACATCTAGCAACAACAAAGAAGGGAGAAAGGAGAGAGCTACCACGAAGAGGGTTACTATATCGTTAAATTTCAGAATATCCAAGATAGAAATGAAGTCCTCTACTTAGGGCCACATACTCTGAATAGCTGCCTCTGCTCCTGAAGAAATGGTCACCAAATTTTGATTTTCAACAGGAAATCCCAAGAACAATACCATTATGGATAATATTGCCTAACCAACCATTAAATTGTTGGGGAGCTGTTACTTTGAGCAGAATTGCCAGTAGATTGGGAAGGTCAATGTATGCATATGAATGCACCAACAAACAATCTGGAGTGTTGTATGCTAGAGTTTGGTGGAAATGGATGTCACTCAAGCACTCCCTGATGAATTGAAGTTGCTGACCCGATTAACAAGGTATTCTACAATCAATGGCCTGTGATTGGAAACCACTTTTTTGTACCATCTGCATTATATATGTAGACTGAACACAGGGCGGGGAAATGTACCACCAACAAGAAATGGACAGCCTAGAAAGCACAATTTAAGAGGAAAACAACAAGCTCCTAAAAGAATATTGCAAATGTGGCTACCCCAAGCTAAAAGTATACAACATCAGGAAACCAGTTCTATGGAGGAAGCTATGCAAATTGGGGAACAACTTCAGCAAGGTACTATCACTACTCAGACTCAAACTTGTAACAAGGGGAAAGCAAAGACTCTGGATAATACACCACCACCGAATGAAACGAAAGAGTTCACTGTGGTGAGCAATCCCAAGAAACAGGATAGTTTATCATATGCAGCACTACTGCAAAAAGGAGGATCTCAGGGGATACAACTAGCAGGAGGTTTAATCAGAACTCAGAATACTTTTACACCTCTGTCCATGAGCATGTTGGAGATGACTATACCTGGAAAACCTCCTAAGGGGAGGACAAATCCTTTGAATCAATGAAGTGGCTAGTCTGGAATGTCAGAGGCCTTAATAGGCCCTTTAAGCAGAGGGAAATAATTACTTATCTGAAACAACAGGAATTAAGTTTGGTGGGATAGCTGGAAACCAAAGTAAAGGAGAAAAAATTTAGCACTAGCGTCAATACTGTAGCTATGCTCACAACTACAAGGATGCAGCCAGTGGGAGAATATGGATAATCTGAAAAGAAGTTGACATTCAAGTCATTATGAAGAAGGTACATGCTCAATATATTTACTGTGAAATCCATGATAGATACTCAGATTTTCACTGTGCCATCACTATAGTTTACAAGTATAGAAGTTTGCAATCCCAAGAAGGGTAATTCTTCCCAAGTGGGGATACAGCGACATTGACGGAGTAATGCTGGTCATATAGGATAACCAACCAGAGTGGTGTAATAGGTTGAAGGCAATGATGCTGCAGACTACTGGGGGGTATTGTCTGAGAGAAAATTGGGAAAAACACATCATTTAGTTTTATTTAAGCAGCACCACATTTAATACTGGATGTTACTCTGGAATTCATTTCAAACAGTGTCATGTTAGCTATTTCACAGGAGAGTGTCTATCTGAATACTACTCTCGGATCTTCTATAACTAGACCATTTGACTTGCAAACTAAGTGACAGAATCACTTCCTAAACAAGTTGAAAGAGACTATTTTCTTAGAACCAGATTGTACGTAAAGATAAAGAATATGATGAATTATACAAAGAGTTATAATGCATTGATCAATTCTATGTTACTACAAAAAATCACACTCTTCAAAATCAGTATTTTGGGAACTATGCACATCATGAGATAAGTACGCAGTTATTATTGTATCGGCCCAAAACCTTGCTTGCTGAAGAAATGAGGTGGATAAAATTTGAGTTGAACTAGATACATAATTAACAAGTGAGAAATGTCGAATTGCTGCCTTCAATACCATAAACTAACCAGGGCCAGGCAACATTTGGACAAACTATATTATGCGATGTAAACCTAGCAAAGGGATGTAAACGCAGACCGTATATACTTGTTTATATGGTATGTTTAGGTAAAACTACCAGTGAGGCATTCTCTGGTAGGTTACTTTTCGTTGCCTGTCCAAAACGATTCAAATAAATGCAGCTTAGGATAGTATTGTATTCGAAAGCAAAAATATTAGGTGATTTTTTCATTTATTCAAGTTACGATGGACAACCATTTGGTACTTCAATTGGTGTAAGGTAGCATGGGAAAAAGTTGACGTGTGCGCAAGCTTAACCTGGACACCAACTGTTATCCAAAGAAAAAACAACCTTCTATATTCGAGTAAATACAGGTATAAACCTTTCAACTTGCTTATAATCATAGAACAGGATTTCCATACTTACTCTGATATAGGTATAGGAAACTTAGATATTAAATAGTAATTAACTACTATATCAGCACCAATGACTTCATGATAATCAATATCAGAATACCATTAGTGTTAGCTCAGCTCAAAATTGTTAAAACTAATTCTCAGCTACATACCCTCAACCCCAACAACAAAAAAGGAGTCTTTAGCATAAAAATCAAACAAATAAAAACGAAAAAATGTTAAAAGAAAGTACCCCCAATTGAAATTTCATCTCATATCAACAAACCCCATTTAGAAAAATCTAACCTTTTCTTGAAATTTCAAGGAGCTGACAGTAGACCCTTTAGCTATTGCTCTGCAAGAACAGATTTTTCTAGCTGAAAACGATAAATTCAATGGATTTAGCCAAGAATTTGGAAGATTATTAGGTTTTTGAGCAATGGGGTTTGACAACAACATCTTCTTGTTGACACATGAAGCACTGAAAGATGTTCCAAGTTCCATTTTTTTTTTTAGCTGAAGTGGTCGGACTACCAGAGAAGTAGGGTTTTACAGTTCTAAAAAACTTAGTACTGTATTTTTTTTTCTTTTACTTTATTTTATATTTCCTATTATTCATTTATTTATTTATGACATAAAAAAGGAGGTAAATTGGTACAATTAACCAATTAATGTTAATCGGAAAGCTTATCCTGTAGCTTCAAATATAGATGGTAATTGTTGTATAGAGGTATAATTAGGAAGAAAATTTTATTTACAATTTTGTCATGATTTTATATTATTTCGTTAAGTTTTATTTAAATTATTCTATAATTAGTATTATCTATTCCTAACACTTGATATTTCATTTACAAAAATAAAATTTTAAATATAGTTCTAAAAGAATCACTAATTTTTGAATAATACTTATATATTAATTGAAAAAAATTAGAAAAAATTATATATTACTTTTCAACTCTCAATTTTTTTTATTTAAGTGAAAAAGATGAAATGACAGATTAGTTTCAAAAGCTTCCCAATATTTTTATAAACTATAAGGACCTAAGTGATCATCAATAAACTTTTAAATACCTCAGAAGCAGCTAAAAATATACATACATACATTATAATATGAGGTTCTATTTTTCCAGTCTGAACATTGTTTTCTAGTTGAAGAATAATCCTAATATCCATAAAACAAAATTCCAAGATAGAAATTGAGTGTGTGAGAGGATAATGTTGATAACAGTCAGAGAAATTTCTTCTTCCTCTTCTTTGTGCTTCAATTCTCTCATCTCCAACACTAATTTCAAGCAGCTAAAGGTTAATAGAGTCACCTCCATTTGTAAAGCCGGCAGCCTCAGTTTCCATAAAAAATCCACTGCCCCATCATGGAATCTTGGTCTTTTTCAATCTACAAATAGGTAATTTCTTGGCCTCTTTGTTCAGATTTTTGTTCAATTTGATATAATATGGTATGAATATAAAGACTTGAACTTTCTTATTCTGATTGTTGTGATGAGTTTTGTTTGATAATGGTCTTGGTTACTCCAAAGATAGGTAACATATTGAAATTAAAATGTGCCCTTTTGGTCTCTTTGTTCAGTTTTTTTACTCAATTTGATGAAAATATATGCTGTGAATATCACCACTTGAACTTTATTATTCTGTTTGTTGTGATGGTTTTTGTTCTTCCTTGAAAATAAAATGTACCCTTTTGGTCTCTTTGCTCTTACTTGTCTTGAGTTTTGCTCAATTTGATAAAAATATGCTGTGAATAGGAAGAGTTGAAATTTTGTATTCTGTTTGTTATAATGGTTTTTGTTTAATTATGGTCTTCTTTAATCCAAAGTTAGGTACTTTCTTGAACATAAAATGTACCCTTTTGGTCTCTTGGCTCTTACTTGACTTAGGGTTTGCTCAATTTGATAAAAATTTGTTGTGAAGAAGATAAAGATGTGAACTTTTTGCTCAATTTGGTTTGTTTTGGACGAAGTTTAGAATGGTCCTATTGCTAAATTGAAAGCTTAAGGCTTTTTTCATGTTACAAAAGAGTAAGACAGATAGTCTCTTTTTCTCCACTGGAGGAAGTTCAATAAATTTATGACTTACTGAGAATATTACAGTTTTTAATTTGAGAACAATAGCGGAAATGTAAGAGTAGTTTACATGAGAGTTGGTCTAAAGGGCCCTTATCTGAAACTAGATAAAGGGACTTATGGGAGGGAAGTCTAGAGAAAGTATAGACCTAGAGATTGGTGTTACTTATGGGCATTGCTATCAAAACCTAAAAGTGGAAAATAGCTCTAAGGACCGTTGGGGCTTTAAGTGCAAACCGCACATAAAGCATGGGCTTTTTAATGAAAAAAGGCGCAAAGGAAGAAAAAATATTCAAATATATATGTTTAGTCCAAGACTGATAATTATAAGCATGAATGATATATATATATGAACAAAGAATTTACAATAAATTGAAATGTAAATTGTTTGGTGGCGCCTCTTCAGAAGAAGCTCATTGGTAAGGAAAAATATTTCTTAGAGCCTTAATGACGATGAGTGCACATTAAGCAAGACAAAGCACTGAACACTATTTGAGCCTCGCTTCAAGGCTTAACTGCATATTGGAAATTTAAGTTGTACTCAGAAGTTCTTTTTTTCTCCTTTTGAAATTTGGCCTTTGTTTAAAAAAAAAACTAGTCACTTCGAGAGTTGAGACACTTGCTCACTAGAACTATTCACTTTGAGAGTTGAGACACTTGCTCACTAGAAAGAAAAGTTCACAAACTTGAACTATAGAAGAGTATGCTTATTCGGGACATCAAAGTTTATAATAGTTGAATATCAACTTTTATTTGTCTGTTTTTCTGTATTGATCATCATACACATACTTTTACTTATGGTTTTGAGGTTGTGCATGATAAATCTTAAACCATTAATTGCTGTTTCACATAAACTTTCTCCTTCCTTAATCTTTTTGTGCTGCTATATTCTGTCGATCCATTTCAGTAATTTAGTTATTTCTGCACCAATTTCCTTAATCTTTAGTTTGTTTTCCTTCTTTCTGACTGTTATCCTCTTTCTCCAGCTGTGATAGTTCAGTATTTGATCCATTGGGTATCAATTCAGGTAATTCGTCCTGGGATAATTTAGTGAGCTTGCTCTCTCAGACATTTGAAAGCTCCTCTGATACTAGAAAAGAGAAAAATTCGGCTAAAGGGTTGGCAGGTAGTTTAACTAATCTAACGATACCATGTTTGTATGTTGTTGATCACACCCCACATATCTTAACCTTTGATTAGGATTTCTTGTCATTGTCAGCTGCAATTGAAGATACTAACATTGATTTTGGAGACTTCTTCAAAGGCCCATTACCAGGAAAGTTTCTAAAGCTATTAGGCTTTTTGGCTTTGTCACGACTCGGGATCTATGTACCGCTTGGTGGAGTAAATCGGGAGGCCTTTGTTGGCAATTTAGATGAGAATAGTATCTTAAGCACTTTGGATTCCTTTTCTGGTGGAGGCATAGGTCGCCTTGGAATATGTTCCTTAGGTATTGTTCCTTTCATCAATGCACAAATTGTGTTTCAACTTCTTGCTCAGATCTACCCCAAGTTGCAAGAACTTCAGAAAAGAGAGGGTGAAGCAGGAAGAAAGAAAGTTCTCCAGTACACTCGCTATGCTTCTGTTGGATTTGCCGTAGTGCAGGTAATGTTTTCTAGAGAAACTGTATTTTTTTGGTAAAAAATTATAAATTACCACTAACCAACAAAGAACATAGCTAGAAAACTTTTTTTGGGTAAAAATTGTATTTTGGAGTTGTCTGGATGATCGTTTTGTTAATTGGAGTATTCAACTGGCATAGTGGTGAGATTTGAGGTATCGAGATGTGCATACTTAAAGTTGGAGTGCTTACTTGAGGCCAAGTTTGAGTGTTATTTATGTACTATGCCTTTTGAATAAGATATTTTGTGAATAGAACAGTATTTGTAGTTTTTAAAATTTGATTCTCTCATCAACATTGTGGCTGCATAGTTGCAGAATCAATTGGAAATTTGCACTGATCTTTAACTTTTGTCGCAGGCAATTGGCCAAGTATTGTTCCTTCGTCCTTATGTTAATGACTTCAGTACCCAATGGGCAATTTCTTCTGTTGTTCTCTTGACCCTCGGTTCAGCATTTACGACCTATATTGGCGAACGAATCACTGATTTAAAACTTGGAAATGGCACATCTCTTTTGATCTTTACAAATATCATCTCCTACTTGCCGGCATCCTTTGGTAGGACAGTAGCACAGGCATATCAAGATGGAAATTATGTTGGGCTCGTTGGCATCCTAGTCTCGTTCTTCCTGCTAGTCCTTAGCATTGTATATGTTCAGGTATGTTCTTATGTCTAGGTTACTTGGCACATGACGTATTGTCATACTGTTGAGGGAGATTGCTAACAGCATTCTCAACCAAGGTTTTCAGGAAGCAGAGAGGAAAATTCCGCG